>JAUTDX010000304.1:0-164042 GCA_030844895.1 Ambrosia x helenae
GTAGCTTTAGCCATTGGATGTGCATTATGCATACTTGCAAGAGGCTTGCTTCTTGCGACCGTTGCATATAAGACGGCCACTCTTCTCTTCGACAAAATGCACTTGGCCATTTTCCGCTCACCCATGTCTTTCTTCGACTCAACTCCAAGTGGGCGAATACTAAATAGAGTAAGCAAATGTATTCTCATTACAACATATGTTGTTTCTGCACAATAATGTGAATTTTGCTTTCTACAACTGTAAGGACAAAAGTTGTGTTGCCTCTTTATATGAAATGCTTACAAAAAGAAAATATCATTTACAAGAATGTAAGCCGAGTAGCGAAAAGTCATTCTAATTTGTTTATTAGTTGTAGAATCACTTCTCATACGCGCTCATTTTTTAGATAACGCCGCTTCTAAAATTTTAGTTTTTTTCTATATATGTATAGGCGTCAACAGACCAAAGTGCGGTTGACATGCAAATTCCCTACCAAATTGGAGCATTTGTATTTTCGGTCATTCAACTTCTTGGGATCCTTGCAGTTATGTCACAATGTGCTTGGGAAGTGATCATTATATTCGTTCCTGTTGGCGGAATATGCATCTGGTTACAACAATATTACCTACCTTCAGCACAAGAAATGGCACGACTAGTTGGAGTTTGTAAAGGCCCAGTGATACAGAATTTTGCGGAAACAATATCAGGATCCACGACCATCAGAAGCTTCAATCAACAAGCCAGATTCCAAGACACAAACCTGAAATTAAACGACGATTTTTCAAGACCAAAGTTTCATGCTGCTGCAGCTATGGAATGGTTGGGCATACGTTTGGATATGCTGTCGGCTTTTACTTTTGCAGCATTTTTAATGTTCTTGATTTCCATCCCGGAAGGAACCATTAATCCAAGTAACGCGTTTTTTATTCTTGCATTACGGATTAATCTATAACAAATGTAGTGCGATCGACAAGACCTTTGGTTTCTATTTTTTTAAAGGTATTGCGGGATTGGCTGCTACTTATGGGCTTACTTTGAACATGTTACAAGGATGGGTAATATGGAATTTAACCAACCTCGAAAACAAAATTATTTCGGTTGAAAGAATATTTCAGTACTCTTCTATCCCGGCTGAACCTCCTCTTATTATAGAATCTAATAGACCAGATGATCAGTGGCCGTCACATGGAGAAGTGAATATCCATAATCTAAAGGTACTTTAATCATACTTTGTGTTGCATAATTAGCATATCGTAGATCAGAAGAGACTGTTGTTTGAACTGGCTTTTTATAGGTTCAGTATGCACTGCATATGCCACTTGTATTGCGAGGCCTTACATGTAACTTTCAGCGGCGGAAAGAAAAACTGGGATAGTAGGAAGAACAGGTAGCGGGAAATCAACTCTGATACAAACACTCTTCCGCATTGTGGATCCAGTGGCTGGACAAATTCTGATAGATGGAGTTAACATATCCACAATTGGGCTTCATGATCTTCGTTCAAGATTGGGCATAATACCTCAAGATCCAATCATGTTTGAAGGAACCATTCGAAGCAACTTGGATCCCCTTGAAGAGCATACTGATGATACGATTTGGGAGGTAGCTAAAATCACATAATATGGATTTCAATGCATTCAAACACCTTTTCTACCGAATAACAAACTAACAAAGTAACAACAACTACTAAACAGTGGCGAAACTTGAATTTTAAGATGGCGGGGGTCGAAAGTCACGAGACCCAAATTTATGTAATATCAAATCAAATCAGTGGTGGGGGGGGGGACTTAATATATACAAATTTTTCGGACAAAAACAGGGAAATTTACACTAATGAGCTAAAAAACGGTGGGGGCCAGTACACCCCGGGCCCTTCTTAAGCTTCCCCTTGCTACTAAATGCAACTAACTCATTGTTCATTCTAACAATTTGTTACTTTAGATTCTCGATAAGTGCCATCTTGGAGTTGAAGTATTGAATAAGGAACTAAAACTCGACTCACCAGGTGTTGTTCATAGTCCTTAACACTGTACATCAAGCTTGTTCACTATTTCGACTAGGGGTTGCAAATTCAAGACATTTGATCTAGTATGAGTCGATGTGGTTAGATTTTATCTTTAGATGGTTGAAAGAGCCAAGATCGAATTTTACTATAAAATTAAAATGGTTACCTAAATAGGTTTATCGAAACAAATAGATACTTTTAATACAAAAGGTTTTTGTAAAAAAAAAAAAAAAAAAAAAAAAAAACAAACCTTGGAAAACCAATATTGACCTGCATTAGATATCATCAGATTTGAACCATTAACCAACCGACGCAACTAGCTAGCCCATTTCGCCACATTTAACTAGTATATGTTTACTTACAAATCATATAAATGTTATAGTTACCGAGAATGGAGAGAACTGCAGCGTGGGTCCAAAGGCAACTGGTATGTCTCGGGCGTGTACTACTAAAAAGAACCAAAGTCTTAGTACTTGATGAAGCTACTGCATCTGTCGACACAGCCACAGATGCCATGATTCAGCAAACGCTTGACAAACACTTTAATGACTCAACAGTGATAATGATCGCACATCGGGTCACCTCTGTGCTCAATAGTGACAAAGTTTTGGTTCTAGAACAAGGTTTGTTAAAAACATTGTTGGCCCTTGTGTCTGTCTGGTTAAAATCTTAAATGTGTATATGTTTTGTTCTGTATGCAGGTCGGATTGACGAATACGATTCTCCAATAAAGTTGCTGAAGATAAGTCGTCTACATTTGCAAAGCTTGTTGGGGAGTATAGTATGAGATTGAGTTCCAGTTTTTAAAACATAGCAGCATTATAATATAATCAGTAATTGTGGTTATAGATCTGATCTGAAATCAATGAGGGTAAATGTTCTATCTCCAATACGCTGACTTTCCGTTGACTTTTTCGGGTCAAAACCAACTTTCAATCAACTGAATTCTGGTCAAACCATGTTTCTGGTCCTCAATCTTATTGATCAGACCAACGAAACACAGAAAACGGCTGTCGTTGACTTTTGTTGACCCTCAACAGTTGACAACGTTGACATGGGTTGACTTGTGAGTTTGACCAGTGGCGATATAATCGGAGACTTTTCTGATAGGCTGCGAATCTTGATCACAGCAGCTGCCAATGTTCGGCAGCACCACACACACAACATATAAAACAGATGAAAAGAACATTAGATTTACATGGTTTGGTCTAAACTATCCTACGTCCATGACTTCACTAGCAAAACCGTTTTATTTGTAAGGTGTTGAAGATTACTATTACAGTGGTCCTATATTTATAGATAAGAGATTAAAGAAGATGTCACGCCGATCCTGGTCTGCTGGCTTACTGAAATGCCATGCCAGCCTCGTGTTCGTAACTTAAAATTTTTTTATACAGAACTTTCATTTTCAAAAATCTAAAATATGTTCTGTAGCTTTGCATAACACTAGTAAATAGATTAAAACTATTCACTTTTAATTTTAACTTTATCATGAATTATAAAACAAGCAATTTTTACATGTATGTTTCCTTTCCTTTCAAAGTTATAAGTTGTATATCAAGTCCCAATCGATAATCGCACAGATTTGGAATAAGCTCTCCAACTTTATTAATCAAGAAAATAACTCAAAACTTGATACTTGTACACCTCTACCACAAGCTTGATAGATGATGTTTATATAGGAGTTGTTCTATGCTTAACAATCCTAATTGTAATACAAAGATAATATACTAATACTAATCCTATTATGATTCTAATAAGTAAACTATCATTATTTCCAAATTAAGTCGGTTCCCACAATCTGGGTCTTCCGATCGATCAGGCCCATTTGCTCGGTCCTGTTATATCCGGCCCATGTGCTCGAGACGGATTAATTAGCCCAACAATCACCCCCCTAATTTCCGACTCGAAATAGGAAGCTCTTCAACTCCAAGTAACTCTCGCATTTCTTTAAACTTTATTCTTGCAAGAGCTTTGGTTAGAATATCAGCTCGTTGTAAATCACCTCTTATGTGCTCAACTCTTACTTGGCCTCTTTCAATACACTCACGAATGAAATGATAACGTGTATTTATATGCTTGCTCCTCCCATGAAACACCGGATTTTTCATTAGTGCAATGGGCCGATTTATTATCAACAAATAAGACCACCACCCTTTCTTCCACGCCGGTTATCTCACTCAACAATCCTCGCAGCCATAATCCTTGACATGACGCTGCAGTTGCAGCCATAAACTCGGCCTCGCAGGATCACAATGCCACCGTATTTTGTTTTTGCGAACACCAAGTAATCGGTGACTTACCCAAATAAAACACATGCCCGGTTGTGCTTCGACCATCATCTCGATCCACATTATAGCTACTATCACAAAAACCAACCAGCTGTTTGGTTTTCTCTCGACTATATCGGACTCCAAAATTTAGTGTTCCACAAATATACCTAAATATTTGTTTCACAGCCATCATGTGTGACTCTTTCGGCTCCTGCATATATCGACTTACTAACCCCACTGAATATGATAAGTCAGGTCGAGTGTGTAGTAGATATCTTAGACAACCAACCCGTCGTCTATACAACGTAGCATCCACCGGTTTTCCTTCTTTATCCAGACATAACTTCACTCCTGGTTCTAACGGACATTGAGTTGCATTCGCATCTTGCATACCAGCATCCTTCAATATCTTCAAAGCATAGCTCGCTTGATTTATTGTGATGCTTGTTTCTTCTTGCTTCACCTCGATGCCAAGATAGTAACTTAACTTTCCCAAGTCACTCATTTCGAATCTTTCCTTCATTTGTCTCTTGAAATTGCCGATTTCATCTTGCCTTGAACCGGTTACCAGGAGGTCATCCACATATACTGCAACGATTAAAACTGAATCGCCTGACTTCTTCACATACACGGCTTGCTCGTGAAGACACCTTTTGAAGGATAATTGTTTTAGTACTTTGTCTAGCTTTGTGTTCCAAGCTCTCGGAGCTTGTTTGAGACCATAAAGCGCCTTCTTTAGTTTATAAATCTTTCTTTCTTCACCTTTCCTTTCGAACCCCTCTGGCTGCGAAACAAACACTTGTTCTTCGAGCTCTCCATGAAGAAAAGCGGACTTAACGTCTAGGTGATGCAATTCCCATCCTTCATTAGCAGCTAGTGCGATTAACATTCGCACCGTTTCAATACGAGCCACCGGTGCGAAAACTTCATCAAAATCTACGCCATGTTTTTGCACATAACCTTTTGCGACTAGGCGAGCTTTATGCTTATTAATCGAACCATCCGATTTCTTTTGATCTTAAAAACCCACTTGACTCCAATAGGCTTCGCTCCCTTTGGAGGTTCAATCAACTCCCAAGTATCGTTCTTTTTTATTGAGTCGATTTCCTGCTTCATCGCTTGCATCCATTCCTTCGATTCTTTGGCTTCTTGAAAAGAATTTGGTTCGCCGTCTTCGATCAAAAGAAGCTCCTGTTCGTTGCTTTCTGCTGCGTTTCTCGAGCTAGTCCCCATGACAAAATCATTGTACTTTGATGGTATAGCTTTAGCTCTTGTGGATCGGCGAACATTCCCAGCCGTTTCAGCTTCGGCCTCTGCCTCATTCGGACCTTCATTTTCTGTTTCATCAGCATGCTCAGCTCCATGTTGATCATCGCTTTCCACAACAGCCTCGTCCGAACTCGAATTCGACATACCACAACCTGTATCAATCTCACCATACCATTCAATAATAAACCTTCCTGGGTCCAATTCTTTCTCTTCGGCTTTCTTACTTGCAATATGATTCCACCCAAGTTCTTCATCAAACTCGGCGTTTCGACTTATAACAATTCTCTCTGTATTGGGATCGAATAGGCGAAATCCCTTTGTACCTGATTCGTTTCCAATATAGATCAGCCGCTTGGACCTATCATCGAGTTTTGGGAGATACGGTTTGGTCCCCGTAGCATATGCGATACTCCCAAAAACTCGTATGTCATGGAGCTCGGGTTTCTTTCGTTTAAAGACTTCATAGGGGGTTTGATTTTCTAATGCCCGAGTCGTAACCCGGTTTATTAGAAACGTGGCATGCCTCACCGCTTCTGCCCACATATAATTTGGTACATCTCTTGCTTTCAAAATGCTTCGGGTCATTCCCATTAGGGTGCGATTACGCCTTTCCACAACGCCGTTTTGCTGAGGCGTATATGGAGTGGTTAAGTGCCGAGTTATGCCTTCGTCTTCACAGAATTTTGTAAATTCGTTTGAGGTAAATTCGCCTCCTCTATCTGTTCTGAAGGTTATAACACTCTTCCCCGTCTTTTTCTCGACCAACACTTTGAACTTCTTGAAACACTCGAACGCTTCACTTTTTTCCTTCAAAGCATACGACCACATATAGCGTGAGTAATCATCAATCAATACAAATACGTACCTGTTGCCCATTATAGAGGCAGGAGTGATCGGTCCGCAAATATCCCCGTGCACAAGTTGAAGTACTTGCTTTGCTCTAAACTTGGCTGTTTTCGGGAATGGCTTCTTCGTTTGCTTACCCACCAAACACGACTCGCATAGCTTATTTTCTTGGTGAAATCTTGGTAGTCCTTCAACCATGCCTTTCCTGGCCATCAATTCCATAGACTCGAAATTGATGTGCCCCATTCTAGCATGCCATAACCACGCTTCATTCTTGATTTCTGCTTTAAGACATACCGGACTTCCAACCCGAAGTTCGATCTTGTAGAGCCTATTTTCGGACCTTGTGACTTTCATCAGCAGCTTTCCATTAGAGTCATGCATTGTGAGCCAATCATCTTTCATACGAATGTCACATCCTCCCTCGGTAGCTTGACCAAGGCTAATTATGTTGCTTTGTAACTCCGGTAGATAATACACCCCAGTCAATAGTCTTTGTTCACCCGTTCTTCCTTCAATAATAACCGAGCCTTTTCCTTTTATATCAATATACGAACCATCTCCGAACCTTACTCTTCCGGTTATGCGTTCGTTTAATTCTGAGAAGTAGGCCCGAATCCCTGTCATGTGGTTGCTCGCTCCGTTATCAAGGTACCAAGCCTTTTTATTTTTCGACTTAACAAACTGACTCGGGATAACCTTCTCCTCATTGAGAAACACCTCCTCTTCTTCAAGCTTTAACATAAACAGGGCTGGATCAGATTCTTCATCCCTTTTCATGAGATTCGCTTCGTGTTTCATCTTCTGTTCGCGTCGCTCTGGACAGTCCGAGGCAAAGTGACCATATTCATCACATCTGAAACATTGAACTTGTGCTCGGTCTCGACCTTTTGCCTTCTTATCTTCGGTAGTATTGCCGCCTTGTTTACGACCTTCACGGCTGTGGTAATTCGCTCGACCCCTACCCCGTCTTCTATTCTGTCCACGCGACCCGTTTCCACCATTAAAGTTCCGAGTATTATCCTTGTCCGATGACCTGCTTCCTTCGGATTTTTCGGACCTCCCGAACATTAATTTTCCTTGATTCTCTACTGTCGTTTCAACTCCCTTCATCCTTCCTTCAAACGTTTTTAACCTACCAATCGCTTCCTGAAACGTCATGGTATTCAGATCAGCGAACTGTTCTATCGAAGCAACTATAGCGACATACTTATCCGGGACGGCTCCTAGCAATTTCTTGACTAGCTTCTTATCATCATATATTGCACCCAGGCCGTTGGATTCGGTCACAACTTTGCTAAGCTTTGCAGCAAACTCATCGACAGTTTCGGTAGGTTTCATCTTTAATGCCTCGAACTCGCTTTCCAACGTTTGTAACCTAGCTTCCCTGACTCTCTCCACTCCTACATACCTGGTCTTCAACGCGTTCCAGATCTCTTGGGCTGTGTCGTATTGGGAGACTTGAAAAACTAGGTCTTCAGGAATTGCTTGGAACAACAGTGCTATAGCCATGTGATCTTTCCTGTCTTCGACCTTGGCTGCTGTCTTCGGCTCGATTGCTTCAAGTATTCCATGGACTCGGAACACTGCCTTGACCCGTATTGCCCATATGTTATAATTCGTGGCTGTTAACATTGGACACTGGATCGTGGCTTTTGTTTCTTGCACCGGCGGCGGTCGATTTGCTTCTCCGTCTGTCATTCTTCTTCGATCTTTTCTTCTGCTGTAAGTAACCGAGAATGGTGATCCCTGCTCTTCTTCCAGCCCGTTGGACAAAGAACTTCTTGACACCTGCTTCTTCTACGGTTGATTGATCTGCACACTCTTGCTTGATCCGTAACAGCAGCTTAAAGATCGGGTACCTGAACCTGCTGCTCTGATACCAATTCAAGTCCCAATCGATAATCGCACAGATTTGGAATAAGCTCTCCAACTTTATTAATCAAGAAAATAACTCAAAACTTGATACTTGTACACCTCTACCACAAGCTTGATAGATGATGTTTATATAGGAGTTGTTCTATGCTTAACAATCCTAATTGTAATACAAAGATAATATACTAATACTAATCCTATTATGATTCTAATAAGTAAACTATCATTATTTCCAAATTAAGTCGGTTCCCACAATCTGGGTCTTCCGATCGATCAGGCCATTTGCTCGGGTCCTGTTATATCCGGCCCATGTGCTCGAGACGGATTTAATTAGCCCAACAGTATATATACTAAACATATTTTTTTTTAATAAAAAATTAACTTTTATAGATAGATAAATAAATAATCCTTACAAGTGGGAGGCGGGTAAACGGGCTACAAGTTGCGTCGCTACCCCCTTTTGAATAGCAAAACCTACTCTATTAAAAATAAAACTTGGGTCCTTCGTTGCTGGAGAGTTGCTCTGCACCACCTTTTGAACTCTTTTTAAGAACCGGATTGCCTTAGGGGCTAGCCCTCCAAATGTGTCAAAAGCAAATGGCACAAAAACGTGTTGGTTCTCTAGACAGGCAGCTTCATGTTTGACAACTTTCTGGGATTCTGCTCTCAAGGCTGCTTGCCCTGCCACAAAACCCGAATCTCGAAGTCCCACCAACGGAGACACCCCTGTGAGATCAACGCATGCATGCTTGCCTTGTGCCCGCAACATATTTTAAATTGGAAATGGCTACTTTCAAAGTTATTTTTACTTGAAGGTGTCCGTTTGAACACAAGAACACCAAACAAAACCGTCCAAAGATAAATAAACAACCTTCATATAATTTGCTTGAACCGACTTCAGCAGAATTACAGTCTCATCTTCCAGACTTCACACTTGATCACCTACAGTCCCCTATGTTCCATATACTTTGACCTGTTGTTCTTTGCTTTAGTACCCAATTCATGTTTATTCAACCTTGATCACCAAAATAACCAATGAGTTTAAATTCTTTGACAATCGAGTTTGATATAACGATACAGATTTCAACAGCTTCCCAGCTCCCACCAACTCCAATATGCAGGACACTCTTCAGTTTTTGGATGAATAGCGAGTAGCGACACGACACATACACAATTTTAGATGCAGAAAACAGAAATATAAAAGAAAAAAAGTACAAGTTTTACCTCGTTTCAGGTAATTGTGCACATCCCATATGTGTTGCTAGCATTGTATCATTTAAATCTATGCTGAAAAAAGATTTACTGTCAATATATCAATTACAAATTACAAATCAGGAAGAAATTATTAAAAGGAATCAGAGAACAACCTGTTACAATGACTGGTGGTCAATTTAGTCAAGTCATTCCTGGAGTATGATAGAGCATAAGTAATCCACCACGTACGTTAACTAGGCCCAATAACACGCAGATTTTTCAACCGAAAAATGCTCAGTGGAAGATGACTTATGCTTGTACCTTCTATATTCAACTCTGTCAAACATTCCAAACGTCCAACTTCTTCTGGCAATTTCTCAACCCGAACACAATGGGAGAGATGCAAATTCTTTAAACACTTCATTTTACAAATGTTGTTTGGAATATCTTGTAAATGTATACATTCTGTCAAGATTAGCTTCTCTAAACATTCTAATTGGTGAAGATCATTAGGTAACTTCTCAAGAAGCAAACAAGATTGAAGTTCAAGACATTTCAGATGTTTTAACATACATATGCTCTCGGGAAGATGCTTGATATCTTTAATAGACAAAGTTAGCTCTTCTAGACTTTCTAACTGGTATAGATCGTTGGGCACCTCTGGAATACTGCCTTCAAGTGTAAGCTTTCCTAAACGTTGTAAACCACAAATACTTGCTGAAAATGACTTGATGTTTGTGCAAGCACATAGACCAAACGAAATGAGCCTCTCAAGATTTCCATTTGATGAGGGTAGAGGTTCATCATAAAAACATTTAAACTTTAACTTTGGTAAAGTATTGTCTGAATGCATTGGGCATGTATCGCGGGACTCTGCGATCAATTCTAATTTAGCTAAATGATCAACGCGAGGTGATTCAACCCGTTTGTCGACCAAAAAATATTCAAAACGTGAACAACCGCTTAAGTTTAAGTAGACAAGTTGTTTTAGACATCTCACTGGAGCGTGAATTTCTACAAGATGATAACATTGTCTAAGATCTAACCACTCTAGATGTGGAGTCAACCCAAGGTTAAGATTACTCAGCTTAGAACCACTTAGGTGGAGGAATTTGAGATTTGGACATTCAACAGGCATGCGGAGTTCTACAAATTCTTCACATCCACCAAGATCTAACCTCTCTAGATCTGGAGTCAGCCCAAGGTTAAAGGTTCTCAACAATGAATAACTAAGGTTTAGGAATCTAAGCTTTGATGGACATTCGAGGTGCATGTGAAGTCCTACAAAATCATTACATCCTTCAAGATTTAACCTCTCGAGATTTGGAGTGAGTTTAAGGTTAAGGTTATTCAACTTAGACCAACGAAGGTCGAGTGATTGGAGCTTTGGACACTCAACAGGCATGTGAAGTTCTACAAAGTCATTACATCCTCTAAGATCTAACCTTTTGATATTTGGAGTCATCATAAGGTCAAAGGATTTCAACTTTGAATAAGCTATGCTAAGGAATGTTAGCTTTGGACATTCAAAGGCATGTGAAGTTGTACAAAATCATTACATGCTCTAAGATCTAACCTCTCAAGAAGTGGAGTTAGCCCAAGGTTAAGCTTACCCAACTTAGACCAACGAAGGTCAAGTACTTTGAGTTTTGGAGATTCAACAGGCATGTGAAGTTCTGCTAAGTCATTACATCCTCGGAGATCTAACCTCTCAAGTTGAGGAGTCAACCGAACGTCAAAGGATTTTAACTTCGAGTATGCCAGGTTAAGGAACCTGAGTTTAAGACATTTACCAGGCATGTGAAGTTTTACCAAATCATTACAAGCCCAAGATCTAACCTCTCAAGATGTGGAGTCAACCCAAGGTTAAGGTTATGCAACTTAGACCAACGAGCGTCTATTATTTTGAGTTTCGGACACTCAACTGGCATGTGAAGTTCTACAAAATCATTACATCCTCGAAGATCTAACCTCTCAAGATGTGGAGTCAGCCCTAGGTCATGGGTTCTCAACTTTAAATAATTGAGGTTAAGGAGTCTGAGATTTAGACATTTGACGGGCATGTTAAGTTCCACAAAGTCATTACATCCTCCAAGATATAATTTCTCAAGATGTGGAGTCTTCCCAAGGTTAATATTACTCAACTTAGTCCAACGGAGGTCAAGTATTTTGAGCTTTGGACACTCAACGGGAATATGAAGTTCTACAAAATCATTACATCCTCCTAGATCTAATCTCTCGAGATGTGGTGTGAGCCTAAGGTTAAGACTAGTCAACTTAGACCAACGAGCATCAAGTGATTTAAGCTTTGGGCATTCAATGTTCATATGAAGTTCTACAAAGCCATTACATGCTCGAAGATCTAATCTCTCAAGATTTGGGATCAACCCAAGGTTAAGGTTACTTAACTTAGTCCAACGAAGGTCAACTAATTTTAGCTTTGGGCACTCAACGGGCATTTGAAGTTCTATAAGTTCATTACATCCTCCAAGATGTAACCTCTCGAGACGTGGAGTCAGCCCCAAGTTAAAAGTCCTCATCTTTGTATTAGTAAGGTTAAGGATATAAGTTTCTGACATTTGATGGGCATGCGTAGTTCTACAAAGTCATTACATCCTCCAAGATCTAAGACCTCTAGATTTGGTGTCAACCCAAGGTTAAAGTTACGCAACTTAGACGAACGAATGTCAACTAACTTAAGCTTTAGGCATTTAGTGGGCATGTGAAGTTCTACAAACTCATTACAACCTCCAAGATATAACCTCTCGAGTTTTGGAGTTAGGCCAAGGTCAAAGGCTCTTAACTTTGAAGAACCAAGGTTAAGGAATCTGAGATTATTAAGAACCTGTAAGATGCATACAAAAATATGATGAATATTAGTGTAAATATAGTATTATAATGCAACATTCAAAATACCACATCAACCATTAATTTACCTTGCTTTCTACCCCATCCCAAAGTTGAGATATATTGCTGAAACACATTTCTAGGCTAACGAGATCGTATGCTTTAAATGTTTTAGGTAAACACCAGAAAGGGTAATAATGCCAATGTAGATATCGTAAAGCATTTGGTAAATATTGGCTAACTTCATCAAATTTCCAGCCACTAAAGATATCATCATGACCTTTATGAAGATAAAATTCTCTACTGTTCACGTAAAGATATCTGAGTTCCGTCATGTTTCTTAGACCTTTGATAATAATAGTTGGGTGGAGATCCGCATGCCGTAGTTTTATACATCTTGTTTCTTGAGTACCCTATAAGTAAAAAAAAAAGTTAATTCATGAATTTTATGTCATAACAAATAAAAAATTTAGCATTTTTCTTTCCAAGGAAATAATATTAATACTAAAAAATTGAACCTTACCAAGTCCTTAACCAATACATCTTTAATTTCCTTGCCGATCCATAGTCGACTATGTTTGTTAGGCTCAGTAGGATGCAAACGACGAACAATATTCTTGCCCATCTCTTCTATATGATCATGTAAGCACAAACGACCACTGTCAGAAATGGTCATCAGAGATTTCTGCTCAAGAACTCGTAGACCAATTTGAGCATGAAATCCACAACTTTCAAGTATTCTAATTGCTTCTTCTTTCAGTTCACCTTTTAGTATGCATGCAACATCTAGGAATATTTCTTTGTGATCAGTCTCTAGACCAATATAGCTCAGTTCCAGTTTTTCCAAAGTTTGCTTATGTGGAATTGTTTTTAGTCTATCTAGGGCATCGACCCATTCATGCTCAGTTTTACCACATAGAAATGAAGCTAGAACTCTAATTGTTAAGGGGAGTCCAGCAGCATAATGCACAACTTTTGTTGATAACTCTTCATACCCTTGAATTGGAATCTCTCTTCCAAATGCATACCTGCTAAAGAGGCATATTGCTTCTTCATGTGACAATACATTGACATCATGAATAAAGTTCACCCCATGGGCTGTCAACACTTGCTCATCTCTTGTTGTAATGATTACTTTACTTCCTGGCTTAAACCAATTAGGCTCACCTGCTAACGCCTCAAGCTGGTCTATACAATCTACATCATCGAGAACAATGAGAACCTTTCTACTACGCATCATCTTTTTCAATATATTTTTACCATTATAAACACTTGTTACTCCAATGCTTTGATCATTTAACACATCCGTAAGGACCTGTTTTTTGCAATTTCTTCAAACCAGATAAAGAGTCTTTCGAAATTTCCCTGACATTCTCAACAAAGCTTTTACCTTCAAACCAAAAGGATATTTGATCAAAAACAGCTCTGGCTAGAGTTGTCTTGCCACTACCTCCCATCCCCTTGATCCCTATCATGCAAACATCTTCAAAACGAGTTTCTAAATATGAAACTACATCCTTTGCTCGTGTTTCCATGCCTACTAACTTTTCATCAACACTAGAATTAATAAAACGTAGCTCTAGTGAAATCACTTCAACAATTGTTCGGATAAGTTTAGCTTCATGCCTATGTTAAACAAGACACACAATTAAATACTAATCTATATAACATATACGAAGTAATAGAATATTGATCATACTCATCTTGACCACATTCAATCTTTCTACAAGAATCAAGTTTTGAGTTTGAATTCGACAAGGTAAAGAATATAGCTTGAGGGTATTACCCATCAAAAGTGTTCTTCAACTCCCATCCAGCAAGTTCTGCTGCTTCTCTAAGAGCCTCTCTCCACTTCCCAGCAACTTCTTCTTTATGTTTGGCAAATGCATTTCCAACTGCTCCACTCTGTCTGCGGACTTCGGTGGGTTCCACATCATAAAACACGGGGTAAGCAGTGTGCTCGATCCCCCTCTGGCACTCCATAATCTTTACGAGCTCGTCCAAGCACCATGATGAAGATGCATAGTTCTTGGAGAACAATTATGTAAAATTTCGAGTCTTCAATGGACCCGATGAGCTCGTCACTAATTCTTCTCCCTTTCTTGATCTTTTCATCATCTTTATAAGTGTTAATGCTTTTCTGCTGAAGAGCATGATAAAGATGATCAACAAAGTTTTTACGGGTGTCTTCACCTCTGAAACTCAAAAATACATCATACTTGAAGCTTTTTTGAATGGATGAACCTGAAGCAGATGCCATTGAATATTTGGATGTATGTTTTAATGATCAAAGAGCGAAAATCTTTGTTGGGGAAGTTTGTATGAACTGAATGCAAACAAACGTGAGAGAGATGAATAAAGAGTTGCAAATTTGGAATTTTGCTTGAAAAAAAAATATGCACTTACGTGGAGAAACTAATGCCACTTAATTTGTCAAAAAGATAAGATTCTTATGTTGAATTTTCTTGTTTATATCTTCTTATTTTTTTCAACATTTTTTCCACAAAAATATTTAGTCAAACTCATAAGGCGCTAGTCAGCTGGTGGGGGTACCGACTAAGGATAAATCAGGATTAATTAGATTGGAGTTTTATATATGTTTTTCCAAATTTATACATATATAATGCTAATTTTATACCTTATATGTATAAATTTAGAAGTTTAGGGGCTCAATATTAAAATACCTAAACTTAAATAACCCTAATCACCTCCATCTTCACCATATCACGTTTTTTTCCTCTCCATTCCTCTTTCATCGTACGAAACCAACTATGGTTCATTGAGTTTCATCGATTTTTCTTCTAAATCATGGATTATCATCCAATTTTGAGATAAGAACTTGTTTAATTTGATCGATTTGCTCTAGTTTTGACCTATTAGAATTCATTATTGACCTAATTTTGAGTTTTATAGGTCCGACTAGGTCCAATTTGGTCTGACTAATCGATGATTAATCGCGACACAAATTAAGTGATTAACCCAAAATTAATCGTTGATTAATCGCGATTTTTACAACCTTGATCACAACCAAAAGTCAAGAACCATTGTTGAAAAACTATTGATCAATTATCCGTCATCATATCATATTAGAAGATAAAACAAAAGATAATATATTGTAATGATGAAGAATTATAGCAGATGGGTTTGCCTTTTAAGTAATTTAAGATAGTAGTAGATGGCCGCTTCGCCTATTAGTACCATATGCTTATACCAAAGTGATACAGGTGTAAGTGTCACAAAATCTATCTATACATATAATAAACCAAAGCCATTTTAATGACATGACACTCAAAGAGGCATTCTCCTTCTTGAGTGTGCCATGTGTCATCCCATGTGGCATTGAGATATTTTAGGAAAAAAATAATTTAAAAACAAAATTAGATTTTTCTCTCTTATATTTCCTCCCATAATTTTTAAACGTTAATATCTTTTATATACGAGATTTTTTAAAGAAAAAAATTACACCAAATTAACGAGCGTTTTATTATCTTTCCAACGAGTACCATAGTGCTCTATAAAAATGGAGGAAAAAAACGACTACTTTTTGTTGGGTTTGTTCAAACAGGAAAAAAAAACACAAATTGTTCAGGTAAATCATTAATCATGTATAGACAAGTCACTAATTATGTTCAAATCATAAATATGAATTCTATTTTCAACATGCGTTAGCATTGGAGTTATACATTATTTTAGGTTAGATATTAATATTAGACTTATACATTGTTTAAGGTTAGGCGTTAACATTAGAGATATATTTTTAATTGTTTTAGGTTAGCTGCTACCCGAAGCTTTCATGCATGTAACTGTAAAACGCATCATTCTATTTCATATGTAAAATTCATATGTCTTATTAGATTTTTCAACCCCGGGACGTTCCCGGGGTATAATCTAGTAGATGATATGTGAATTTTATAGTAGATTTTAAGGGGTGTGAGTTCAAATGGCGGAGCCACACACTCGACAATATTATATGCATCGTGTAATAGAAAAAATACCATTGTTTTTTTATGAGCGACACCGTTTTTTTCCGAGCGTCGCCATTGTGTTTTTTTTCTAGACGTCTTACGTAATAAACAAATCTATAGTTTAAAAATTAATGCCAGTTAGATAATTTTTAAGTAGTAACTTTAAATCATTAAAGTACTACTGTTTTTCTAACATTTTTAACCCAATAATTATTATAGCCCATATCCGGTTAGTTGATTTTTTTTCGAACGGCGATTCACTTTATATATGAATATAAAGAGCCAGCAAGGGGTTGATTACAAAACAAAGGCAAAAAAACGACCCACACCAAAAACAGAAACCAACTACAAAGAGGCTACAACATCGAAATCAGACCATTTTTCCCAAGAGGGAATATGAATTTTGGATCTATGGGGAATCCACATGTACGCATCTTCTTTAATCAGCTCTACCGTTCTCCTTGGTTGAATAAATTTGTTGTCGAAAACCTTGCTGTTCCTGGCTTCCCATATTCTCCAAAAGGCTGCGCAAACCACAGTATTGACGATCTTTTTCCACCTTCTTGACCTCGGCTGTTAGAAGTAATGTCCAGCAGCTCCTTAATCGAACTAACCTCGGCACGAAAAGGAATCTTCATACAAACGTGCAGCTGCCACCGGTGCATCTAGCCATCAAGCACCCGACAAACACATCGTTGGATTCTTCATTATCGAGGCAACAACGATCACATATCGGATTTGGAATGTTAATCCCTCTAGCCATCAGATTGGACTTCGCAGCAACTTTGCCCAGCATAGCACACCACACAAGCACATTGCACTTCGGAGGGACCTAGGAGTTCCAACGCATCCCTTCGCTTTCCGGGAAGGTACCTGAAGCTGCAGCAATATCCATTCTAACCGTTTTAACAGAAAACCCAACCCCCATATCGTTCTCCCATTGCCAAAGGTCCCTTCCAACGCCAAACAATCAAATCACCCACATTTGACCAGCAAGCCACAACTAGGCCATCCTTGTCAGCGGCCCGTTTGTATAAATCTGGGAAAACATCACGAAGCGGAGCATTCGAAACCCACCTTAATCTTATCTTGGATATTGATCCCGAGCTTGAACATTTTCTCCTCAATCCCGCATATGTCCTTCCATACTCCCGGAACAGTTTTCTTTAGGGGCACCATTTTCTTGTTTGACTCAACTCGATGGATAGCCGAAACCACTTTCGCCCATAACTGAGATGGATCATCTTTATACCTCCACACCATTTCGCCATCATAGCTAAGTTGAAATCCTCAATGCCTCCCAACCCAAAACCCCCAAATTTCTTATGTTTAGTCATTCTATCCCACCGAATCCATATCACTTTATTAGTCGCGCCCGTTTTACCCCAAACAAAGTCTCTTTTCAAAGCTTCCAATTCGCTAATAATACCTTTAGGAGCCGCGAAAAGCGATAAGTAATAGGACGGAAGGCTGCCCAACACCGCTTTAGCAAGCGTCGCCCTACCAGCAAGGGACAGGTACTTCACCTTCCACTTGGGCAGCTTCTTCTGAAATCTCTCAACAACAGGCTGCCAAAGTCTTTTAGCAAGCGTCGCCCTACCAGCATTGCACCTCAACTTACGCGCCATATACTCAACTTCCCTAGGCTCAACCCCCACCCCAAATAAGTGGCACTTCTGGAAGTAAACTTGCAGTCCGGTCACAAGATGAATCCATCTAAGCATCCGACACAAACTCGTAACATTAAGATTGGACCACTCACCTAAGAAGATTACATCGTTGGCGTAACAAAGATGTGAGAGAGTAGGTCCGTTGTTAGGGAGATTCACCCCATGAAAGAGCCCCTCATCCACCGCTTTTCTCATGAACATGTTCATAACCTCCATAGCAATAATAAAAAGAAAAGGCGAAAGCGGGTTGCCTTGCCTAAGCCCTTTTTTATACGGGAATTCCTTCGAAGGGGCCCCATTGATCAAAACCGAACCTCTACCCGACTTCAAGCACCCTTTAATCCATCCAATCCATTTATCGAGAAAACCCATGAATTCCATAGTCTTGAAAGGGAATTTCCAATTTAAAGAATCGTACACCCTTTGAAAGTGTACTTTAAAGATGAGGATTTTCCTTTTCGCCTTTTTTGCCCAGGACACCGTCTCGCTAATAATAAATGGGCTATCGAGAATGTACCTTCCTCCCACAAACGCCGATTGACAAGGTGAGATTATAGACGACATGACTTGCTTGAGCCTGTTCATGAAAGTTTTAGATAAAATTTTGTAAATGGAACCGACCAAAGAGATCGGGCGGTAGTTATCAAATGCAACTGGATCCGTTTTTTTGGGCACAAGAGCTATAAAAGAAGCATTGCAGCCAAATGAAATGTCCCCGTGCTAAAAAAAATCGTCCATCAGCCCCAACAGAGTTGGCTTCAAAACAGACCAGCACTTCTTGAAAAACTTTAAGGTGTAGCCGTCGGGGCCCGGGGCTTTACTCCTGTCGCAACATTTAATGGCGTCCCAAACTTCCTTTTCCGAGAAAACAGCAACCAGACCATTAGCCCGATCCGTAGATAAAGAGGGGAGCCCGACATTTGTAAAAACATGCCTTCTGCTATCGGTTCAGCGAACTGTTTTCTAAACCACACCTTAGCCCCCTCCTTGAGTTTAGCCGGCTCAGTAACCCAAACTCCACCCATTAACAGCCCATGGATTCTTCTACTAGCCACATGAGTGTTGATGACCTCATGGGAGTACGAACAATTTTCATCCCCATGCTTGACCCAATTCACCATCGCCTTCTGGCGCAAGTCATTAACAAGATCCAGGTCAAGTTTCCTTAACTTCCCTCTAAGATCCACTCTTAATTTTTTCTCAGTATTATTAACAATTGCAACTTCGGCAACCTTCTCCAGATCCTCCACAGCCTTGGAGATGACAATCCTTTCTTTGTTCTCAATCAGCTTGACCCTTTCCCTCCATATTTTAATGTCTTCTTTAACTTTCTTCAGGACCTCAAGAAACCACCTATCTTTCCTACCCACAGGCAGTCCAACCCCTATTTTATCCAACACAATACTATCCAAATCAGAGGACCCGAGCCAGGAGTTAAAAAATTTAAATGGAGAGGGGCCAAAATCCACTCCTAAACAGTTCAAATGAACCGGGCAATGATCAGAAATGCCACGCTTCAAAACTTCCAGCTTAGCAACTTGCCACCTATGCTTAAATTCATCGCAAACGAACACCCTATCGAGTTAGCTCAATTTCACATCCCTGTTATTGGAGATATAGGTAAACCTACCTCCCACCATACGGTACTCCAACCAAGCCATCCTGTGAACAAAAGCATTAAACGCAGCAGTCGAAACCGGGTCAAATTGGGAATTGACTCTCTCCTCGGCACTCCTAACATCGTTAAAGTTTCCCAAGGCCACCCATAAACCATCCGACTGAGCGCTGAGCTCCACAATAGAATCCCACAGCTCTCTTTTCTTAACATTGTCTTTCGGGGCATAAACGTTCAAGATATTTACCCTACAGTTTAACCCGCAAATAATACCCGAAACCAACACAAAATTCGGGCTCTTGATGACCGAATCAGCCAAGAAATGAGTAGGATCCCAAACCGAGACCAATCCCCCAGATCTTCCAACAGCATCCGCAGAGGCGACAGACATAGGAGAGGAGTCCCAAAACTCGTCCTGAACCCTTGCCAAATGAGTCTCCTGAAGACAGAGAAACGAAAAATTATTGTCCTTCTTCAACCTTTTCACCCAGCCTGGTTTGTCCGAACTGGAAACCCCCTTATATTTAAAGTCAGAAAATTCATAAGGAACCATTGGCCGCCTTTTCCCCTTGAACCAAATTCTTCACATGGTTCTCAAAACCCTAAGTCTCAATCCCTAATCGGTTACCATAGCACATTGTCTCACCAACCTCCTGATCAAAGTTGACCGAATCATCATCTTCGTCCCCGAAATCATCGTTTACAGACCCGGAATTCGCCATCTCGACTCTATCAGGAGCCACTTTGGTCTCGGTTGTTTTGGCCTTTAGATGAGTCTCCCCATCAATGCGAATAAGTTCCTCCAGTTTAAAATGGTCCGAATCCAGGGGACTATTAAGGTCAGGGATTATAGGAATGTGGGCCTTCATATTTTTTGGGTTATTTTTAAGTTTTGTCTTGTCTTGTCTTTGGCCCTTAAAGTTATATAACTCAGCCCACAATTTGAAGTAGAAAAATTTAGCGAACACAAAGGAGCAACTTCCTAGACCCACACCATGAAACTCAACCCCTTCCAGGTTACCCGAAACTCCTCCGAGACCTGCTTCCCTGACTGCACCAAAATAGCCATCTTGTGCTCCGACAGGTCAACGTCCAAAGAGGAGGCGTCCGACCTAGTCACCAGCCTCCCGCAACGCTCCGCAATACGATTAAAGACATGCCTATCCCAAATACATGCCGGGACCCCGACCACTTTAACCCAAGCCACTCTATCATACACCGGTGGCTGTCCATCCCAGATGTAGGGTCTGGAGAACCAAACCTCCCAGACCTCGTAATCATTTAACAGGAACTCCTCAGCCTCCTTGGCAGAAGGAAACGTAATGAGCACCTTAAACCACCCAAGTACTGAATTTCAGTACTGAGCCCCAAGGCTTCATGAACCAAATCCTCCATCTTCCTGAGATATTCCAGCATTATTTTAACTTCGCCAATTAATGACTTGAACTCCCAAGCTTTCTTGGCGGTAGTGTGCACCGGAGGGAGGTCAATATTACTTGGTACCCGATTCCCACCAATCTTCGGCCCATTACCCACAGCTCCAGAGTACTACTGACCAGCCTCCACGTAACCCATGTCCGGAGAAGTCCCTCCTTTTACACCACTGGATTTGCCATCAGCAAGGCCCAGGCGTGAGAACACCGAGCATTGACCATTGTCCCTAAATTTAGCGTTAGTAGAACCGTCCCTATTGAATCTGGCCATATTTATCCCAACCAAAGCGCCATCCACCACATTCCCTTTAAGTTTTTCCAACCACATACCCGTGTCCCCAACCCCAGAGAACCGAATGAAACCAAACCTGTTTCCGGCCCCATCTTTTTTAGCCGGGACAAAAGCATCCTCCAGGTTCCCGAAGTGTTGAAAGGCTCTCCAAAGTCTGTCACTATTGCAATCAGCTGGTAGGTTGAAGACAAAGAAGGATGTCGCCAACCTGATTCTTTCTTCCCGCTACAAGAACCTCTTCTCCTTTTGAGCTTCTTTTTTACCCATGACACGATGCCACCTCTCTTCTTCATTGCTTCCCTTTTGTCTAATCTTGGCTTGCTCTTCATGCTTCCTTCTCCTAAGCTCTTGAAAGCTTTCCTGTGTCTGGTTGTTGTTGATGTTGTTGTTGTTGACGACGGCGACTCTTCGTTTAATCCTCTTAAATCCCAACCGGAATTTCTACAGCCACGCCATGTCATGTACCAGACGAAAATTGATTGTGAATTCACTTATTTAAGGACTAGATGAGGGTTGATTTTGTAACATTCCAGACGATATAAGCCATGAGGGTCACAAGATATATTGATTTTAGGACAAGGTTGATTGATAGGGGTGAGCAACTATTAAATGTTTGAATCATTTTTAAAACATGAACATGTAGGAAGCATCAATTATAAAATGTATTTTTTTTATATTTCATATGAATTTGCATTTTTATTTTTTCAATCACATTGTATCTTTATTATGATATTGCTTTTTATTATCTAACTAGGTTAGAGACCCGTGTGTTACACGATTGATCTAAACGTAAAATGGGAAAAAATCTATCAATATTGTACCATGCAACTTGTTTTATTTGTTGAATGTTGGGGTAATAGAATTGATATGGAGTTTAATGCAATGCAATAATGGGTATATCAACAAACCAAAGTTTGATTTAACAAAACTTATAAACAAAGACCGAAATCAAACGACTAATAACATAGTTATTCTAATGGGAGCCAAATGAACATTAACATTCCAAGTGATAATATAAATTTCACCAAAACATAAAAAAATAATAATAAAAAAAATTATTTATTGTTATGACATTTGAATGAACATTAATTAATAAATCTAAATAAGAAAAGGTAATTTAACATCTCATAAAGAAGGAACAACTTGTGTCTTGTGAACACAAAAAAGGTACAACTTGTTGTAATAGGGGTTGTTTAGATGGGTATTTTGGAAACTAACTATCGCAATTTGGGTAATGGATATCAACATTCAAAGGGAGATAACGCCCCAACTAAAATAGCAGTACCCAAAGCCACAAGCTTTATGCAACGATTATGGGTATGTTTGGCAAGGAGCTTTTAAGAACTTTTAGGAGCTTTAAGCTTTAAGCTTCAAGCTTTTAAAAAAAAGTTCATACTCAATAAAAAACCTTGTTTAGTTGAAGGAGCTAGAAGCTTTTAGGTTGGAGAAAAAACTCTATAGTGAAAAGCTATTAGTACTAGCTTTTAAGAAAAAACTCTACTAGCTACAAGCTTTTAATTAGTAAATGACACAAATACCCATTCTATTTTAAAAATAAAATAAAAACCTTTTTTACAAGTTTTTAATTATGCCCATTTTAGTCATTTTATACATTTTATTAAAGCTCTAGCTACTCTGCCAAACACCAAAATATATTTAAAAAGCTTACAGCTACCACCTATCAGCTAATTTTGCCAAACATACCCTATATATCATATACTAGGTTAGAGCCCCGTGGGGACCCACGGTGCAAACCAAGTAAATTAAAAATAATATTAAACTAAGAGTTGTATTATTCAAGTTGAGTGTCCGTAAAACCAATCAATATATCCAACATAATATTAACATGCAATTCCAAAACAAACAATTAACTACCATGAAAAAAACCAATCAAAATGTCATACTTGCATTGGTAAGTTCACATATTAGGCAGTATTAAAAAGAAAGATTACTTAAAAAAGAGGGATAAAGACAATATGACGTAAAAATCATACATTATCAAATTTCTCTTTTGGCCTTGCGCTTCTTAATTTCTTGTTTTTTCCAATTTGTAAACTGAAGTTAGAGTAAGCACACCTTCAGTCTTGATGTACCTAAATGTGGCAAAACTACCATTTCCTATCCCATTTTCCTTCAACCATTCACCCCAATTTTCAATAGCAAACCTAAAATCTTCTTTTGACTTTTCCATACGAAGCGACATCTGAAGTTCAATATCGTCAAGATTCCTTATAGTTATAAGCAGACTGCGTTGTTCAAGTTCCGCCATCTTAACAACTTCCTTTGGCAGACACTAATGAAACAATAAACATATAATCATATATAATGAAATATAAACTAACATATGAGTAAGTAAACTTTTTGAATAAATTAGCAAGGATGTTAATATAAAGAGGAAAATAAAATACTCACAATGCGATCCCTAGCAATAATAGTGAAGTCATGATATTGTTTAGCATTTAATTAGCCATCATCTTTTGAAAGTGTGCTCATATAAATTCTTTTGTGCAGCACAATACTTTGGTGGTATTGTCCGCATCATTCTCAAACCGGTCAAGTTGAGACTTGTCGGCTTACACATTGGGATGCGAAAAAGGTTGGATATCTAAAAATGCGGTTGCAATATATGTATGCTAGGTTAGAGTCCCGTGTGTACACATGGTACATCCCCAAGTCAAATGAAATTTTTTTATAAAGATTAGGTTGTATACTTTAAAACCTAAGATCAAGAAAAAGATGACATGATATCTAATTTTTGTTTGTATACAAACTAAACAAAAAGTAAAAACACATAAAAACTTCTGAGTCTAAGTCCTTGTCAAATAAAATCTCACTGTTCAACTTGCAACATGTTGATTCACAAAAGTCATCAAACAATTAATAAGCTACTCTAAAGAAAGTTTCTTAGATGTGCAATCCAAGTGTTGTTATTGTAAATAGTGATAACCAGACTTCAATTGCTTTTTTTTTTGCCGGCACCAGACTTCAATCACTAACTCTAATCCTCATTCTTAATATAATTTTCATATATTTGAAAATATATTATTAAATGGGGAACGAAAATTATATCTCTGAGATTAAAGTGTTGTTATTGTAAATTGTAAAATAGAATGTAATTCAAGAATTGATATTTAAATAGCAATAATTGTATTATAATTATTTCAAATTCCTTTATACTCGGTATTATTTTTTTTTAATTATGAAAAAATAATTACAATTAATGAACATAAATAAGAGTTAAAAGTGATTGTCAATTGTTGACCATAGCTTTTTAAAATTTGAATTTACACAAACTTAAAATTTAATTTGTTGTATCTTTAAATTGGCGTTTCATTGTCCGTATCCTTTTACCTTATTTATTTTTTAATTAAATTAGAAACATGCTAGGATATTGAAAGACTATTATTTTTTTTTTAACTGCCAACAAATTAAACCCGAACATTTTCGAGGCACTCACCAGACAAATCGAGTACTCCGAGAATAACCCGAGTTGTCAAAGACCAATTCCAGGGAAAACCCGGTAACCCACTTGCCCGTAAGCACAACGGTGAAAATACCGATAAAATATGTCTCCATCAAGAATTGATCCCGGAATTCCCTGGGTCTTCTATCATTATCCACCAATACTCCTATCACAACACTACAATGGTATTGGCCGAAAGACTACTATTTAAACTGTGTAAATATAGTACTTAAAAATTAAAAATCTTAATAAATAACATCAAAATCATAATCAATCATTCAAATAAATGACATTATCTCAAATTGCATTACCCATTATATACAAATTATTATTGACATCTTTAATAATCATTATTAGTTGTGATTGAAGTAATATAATTCTTTAACAGAAAGTACAATTTTGAAAATTTATATTATCATTTAATTTCGTTGTTAAAATTGGTATAACGAATAAATGATTTTATTATTTGTTAAAGTTTGTATAGTATTGTTGTGTCTCAAACAATTCTGCAAAATCGGAAATACTGTGCCTCGAATGACGTGATTGAGTAGGAATATTTATTCATATATTTGAATTATAAAAAATGGAAGGATTGGTAACTGACGTGAATTGGTCAACAACGCTTAAAATTAGTACAATCAAACTCAAAGACATAAAGTCAAAGAATTAACCTCCATCAAATTAACAAAAACGTAAAAAGTTTTTACTCAGATTGGGTCAACAATATTAAAATTAAGGTCTTAATATTAGTAATAGCATTGAAAATTATCTTCAATACATTATATATTTTAGGAAATTGTTAAATAGATTTTAATTATATTTATTATTAAAAGAATAATAAAAGTGTATGAAAATAAATGTACACTCCAATCTTCGGATTATATTTAAATTATAAACTGTTAAATAGATTTAAATAAATGTTTAAAGGAAAGTCGTATATGTTTAAAAGAATATCGTTTCATGACAATTGATTAAAGTAAACTCTTTGAATTTTAAAAAATGGAATGATTTGTAATTGACATGAATTGGTCAACAATATTTAAAATTAGCACAATCAAACTCAAAGACATATAGTCAAAGAATTGACGTCCATCATTTAACAAAAAAGTAAAAAGTTTTTACTCAGATTCGATCAACAATATTAAAATAAAGGTCGTAATATTAATAATAGCATTGAAAATTATTTTGAATACATTATATTTTAGGAAACTGTTAAATATATTTAAATTATATTTATTATTAACAGAATAATAAAAGTGTAGGAAAATAAATTTACATTGTTATGTTTGGATTATATTTAAATTATAAACTGTATAATAGATTTAACATTGTTAAATATATTTAAATAAATGTTTGAAAGAAAGTCGTATATGTTTAAAAGAATATCGTTTCATGACAATTGATTAAAGGAAAGTTGTAATATCAAAATTAAAGTCGGGCAACAATATAAAAATGAATTTCGAAATATTAGTAATATCAATAAATAAGATTAAAAATTTTAATAAATAACAACCAAATCATAATCAATCATTCAAATCAATGACATTACAATCATAATAAATAACATTAAAACTCTCTATAAATAACATCAAAATCATAATTTAAATTTCAAATTCAATGACATCTTGTGGTGCAGCCTTAGTAACAAACATTTTGTGCTGGATTGAACACTATTTGAAGACACAATATTCGCCAATGGAAATATCTTCTGATTGAAGCAAAACAGGCAATCCAATCACAATAAACCTTTATAAAAGCATTATATATAGAAAATTTAGAATGTGTAACTAATTATAAAATAAGAATATTGTAAACAAAAATGTTGAATATGCAAATAACAAACCTAACGACTTGAGAAACAATTTCTGCACGTAATATTAGTATTAGTATTAGTTAGTATTAGTAATTATTAGTAATTAGTAATATATTCATAAAATAATAATCGAAAAATTTAATTCGGACAATAAGATATAAATGGGATTAAAATTAAAAATAGTAATATTAGTTTTAGTATTAGTAATATATTCGTAATTTAGTTCGGTCAATAATAAATAAATGAGCTTAAAAATCGTAATATATAACATTAAATTCGTCAATTATTATTAATGTCATTAAAACTAATAAAAAATAACATTAAAAATGAATAAATCCTATTAATAATTGCAGGCAAGACCAATAATAATTCATAAAGATAAATTAAACATAAATCCGTAGTAATATTAATATAAATAAATGAGATTAGAAAATTATAATAAATAACATTCAATTAGGTCAATAGTTATTAATGTCAATTAGTAATAGAAATATATTCGGTCAACAATACTATTTTTACGAATAGTAAAACTAAAATCGTAATTATTAGTAATTAGTAATATATTTGAAAAAATAGTGATAATCATCATAAACAACATTAAAACTCTCTATAAATAACATCAAAATCATAATTTAAATTTCAAATTCAATGACATCTTATGGTGCAGCGTTAGTAACAAACATTTTGTGCTGGATTGAACACTATTTGAAGACACAATATTCGCCAATCGAAGTATCTTCTGTTTGAAGAAAAACAGGCCATCCAATCACAATAAACCTTTATAAAAGCATTATATATAGAAAATTTAGAATGTGTAACTAACTATAAAATAAGAATATTGTAAACAAAAATGTTGAATATGCAAATAACAAACCTAACGACTTGAGAAACAATTTCTGCACGTAATATTAGTATTAGTATTAGTTAGTATTAGTAATTATTAGTAATATATTCGTAAAAATAATAGAAAATTTTAATTCGGTCAATAAAATATAAGTGCATTAAAATTAAAAATAGTAATATTAGTTTTAGTATTAGTAATATATTCGTAATTTAATTTGGTCAATAATAAATAAATGAGCTTAAAAATCGTAATATATAACATTAAATTCGTCAATTATTATTAATATCATTAAAACCAATAAAAAATAACATTAAAAATGAATAAATCCTTTTAATAATTGCAAGAAAGACCAATAATAATTCATAAAGATAGATTAAACATAAATTTGTAGTAATATTAATATAAATAAATGAGATTAAAAAATCGTAATAAATAACATTCAATTAGGTCAATTATTATTAATGTCAATTTGTATTAGAAATATATTTGGTCAACAATACTATTTTTACGAATAGTAAAACTAAAATCGTAATTATTAGTAATTAGTAATATATTCGAAAAAATAATGATAGAAAAATTTAATTCGGTCAATAAGATATAAATGGGATTAAAATTAAAAATCGTAATATTAGTTTTAGTATTAGTAATATTTTCGTAATTTAATTCGGTCAATACGAAATAAATGAGATTAAAATTAAAATTAAAATTCATAATATTAGTATTAGTATTAATAATATATTCTTAAATTAATTCGGTCAGTAATAAATAAATGAGCTTAAAACTCGTAATATATAACATTAAATTCGGTCAATTATTATTAATGTCATTAAACTCATAATAAATATCATTAAAAATGAATAAATCTTATTAATTGCAGGCAAGACCAATAATATTCGAACGAATAGTAATATAAATAATATTAAACATAATTTCATAAAGATAGATTAAACATAATTTCATAGTAATATTAATATAAATAAATGAGATTAAAAAATGTAATAAATAACATTTAATTCGGTCAATTATTATTAATATCATTTAATAACATTAATTGTAACATACTAAAAATACATTAAAAATGATTAAGTCTTATTATTCATAAATTCAAAAAAAGTAATATAAATAAATGAGATTAAAAATTTTAATAAATAACATTGAATTCGGTCAATTATTATTAATGTCAATAAATAATATTAATTGTAACATACTAAAAATACATTAAAAATGATTAAATCTTATTAAACATAAATTCGAAAAAAGTAATATAAATAAATGAGACTAAAAATTTTAATAAATAACATTGAATGTGGTCAATTATTATTAATGTCAATAAATAATATTAAACACCTTAATAAATAACTAAAAAAATAATAAATCTTATTAATTGAAAACAACTTCCATCCTAATTCATGCAAGCTATTTGATCCATATGCACAAACATTCATCAAAAAACTTGAAGGACCTTAATATGAGCAATTCCTAAGAACATCTTAAGAACATCATTATGAATGTGACCTCATCCAAAAACCATCATCGAACATACCATACCTTAGCCAAAACCAAACATCTAACCAATAAACTAATCGGCCATCCAAAGAAGCTAGCCATCAACCAAACAAACTTTTAACAGCCCGATAACAAATCACACCCTAGGAACATGCGCAGGCCTTCATCCCAAGTCAATTCCGTTGGCCTAAACAAAAACCATGAACGATATGACGGTAGTTAACCTCAAACCTAGCCGAATACAAAGCTAGTTGCGGAGTTTGATCTAATACCTATGAACCGCTACGGATCTTCAAACTAACACATCATAGGACTCGCACATGATTAATCAAAGACCATGACAGGATCAAACATGTAACATTATAATCCGCCAAAACCCATAATCATACACTCAAGCATATCATTATTAAAACATTATTGTAAGCAACTATCATATCAATTGTAAATCTGATGACCGGTTATTTGAAAACACATTGTTCAACATGTGTTGCTATTGAACAAAACGATGACACTAGAGATCGGTTCCAGTTTATGAAATGGTTCCATATTATAAATAACTTTTATAAACCACGATTTATAAACTGAATATTGAATCGAATTTATCATATGGATGTATTTTATTGATTAGTGATAACATAAAAGTTTTACTCAAATCGAAACATATTATAATGGATGCAGTTTCGTCGATCTCAATGAAGAAGATACATACCTAGAAGCAAGAATGCATAAAAAGAAGAATGATGAATGTTGGTTGGAAGATTTGTTAGTGGGGAATTGAGAGTGTGATGGAAAAATGTACACAATTAAAATATAGAAAAAAGTATTTATAGGGACTAACTTGGAGCTCCATATTCAATATAGATACCTCAAACCCTCTCTAAGGCCTTGATTCAACCCAAGTGACCTCAATTATTATATAGATAGATGAGGTGGGTATATTTACATCCCAAGCATCACACATAGCCCATGTGATAGCCAGGCCCAACAAAACATGAGATTATCAGTTGAATATAAATAGTTACATATTACATTGCCTTCTAAACCATTGGTTGAAATTCACAAAGAGAAGAAATGGACATTGGGTTTACTTACGGCATAATTTAGAAGCATATGGTGTCCCAATACATATACTAAATTCATCCAAAGGGAATCATAGCTATAGCTAATGGCAATAAACAGGCCACATGTAGTCCTTTTGAAGTTGGTTTCCTTATGGTACGTACTATCAAAATACAAGAAAAAATATTAGTTTACAATAATAGTAAAGTTCTTGAAATATAAAAAAATAGCAAAGAAATAAATATCAGTTGACTTTCATTGACCCATATAAAATTCCATTAGTTAATCAAAATACCACTGGAATCATTATTTCTTGATTTAGATCAACAGTTGTTTAAGCATTAAGCATTAACTCTAGATGTTTCACCAATCTCATTACAACTCAGAACATTTTCTTTATTTAAGTTTAACTCATTCAAAGTCTTGAATTTACTTTCCGAATGACCTCCTAGAAACTCTTCACACAGTTCATTCAACATCAAAGATCACCTATTACTTAGTCTTTGCCTTGTCTATTGGGGTTTCATTCCGAATGGGTGGACTTGCAAAGTTCCCACGTTGATTTCGTGCAATAAAGCATTAATTTAGGCAATGGCCCTCTCTCGGGCTCGCCCCCTTTTTGTTATATTTTGCAGTGTATAACTGCTTTTCCAAATATTCATTGGTTATTAAATAGTCGTACCGAGTGCTTTAATCCTTTTTAGCCTAGAAATTGTGCCTCTAGGGCAAGGTTCATGGTGTCTCGGCTTATATGCCATTGTGTTTTGCAGATCATTGTTCTGTAGTTCACATATTAGTATTGCTTATCGTTTACCACACAACACTGAGTCTTGTCTCGTTTTTTGTTTATAATTTGTTAATGCTTCTCTAATTAGGCGTTCATGAAACGCCTTTCACATATTACCCTTTTGTATTACCAATTCATAATTGGTGAGTTTCATGGAATCCTTCATTCCTTCTAAATTTTAGATGGCGTCCAGCCCATCCCCTTAGTGTTTTATCATGTTCTGGTATTATGTGTTCAATATTCGTACGTGAACTTTCAACCTTATGTCGAAGTCATTTTCACACGATTGATCGCCTTTTTCCCTCTCGCACCGGCAGTCTGGCATTTTGTGAGTTGGTTGTGTTTATAGGAAGTTTTTCCCATGCATAGGGTTCACGACCCCTTCCTTATTTATCCTTTTTGAGTTTATGTACCTCGATCTTGAGATGTCTTATTAGATTTTGTTTCGCATTCGAAATTTAGTTTTCATATCCATGCATGATTCGTTTTTCTTAGTTCATTGGGGTACCTTGGCCCTACAGACCACTTCCTTACTAGTCCAATCTCCTAAGATCCGATCTTTGGTACTACGACCCGTTTTTATTTGTTTGTGCACTTAAGACTTTGATTCTCAGATCATTCCCGCGTTACCAGGAAGGTTCTCACCCCTCAGAACTGCTTGATTTTTTCCATTCTTATGCTTGTTCACACAGGTATTTCAGCGTGTGTTTTCTTAGTTTAACCTTTATGCGTATATTGGTCCCACAGACCCAGTTTAGCTTATTACGGAGGTGTTACCTCCATTTTGTGATTCTCAATCGTTTATACATATTAGATCTTTTCCAGTTGGTCTATTCCTCCGGTGCTAAAGGCACGTGAAGGTTCGTTTCATTTTGCCATTATAACGTGTCAAAATCAGATCACATGGTAACTATATTTGGTTGATTTTGAGTTTTATGGATTGAGTCTTAATGATAAATCATTAAAGAACACATAGATACTTTTTCTGATTGTTTTAGAGTTTAGTATGTACTCTATAGGCTTTTGATGCTAGAGAGTATCCCAGAAATACTCATTTTTCAGCTTTTCTGTCAAACTTTTCTAAACTTTCAAAATCATTAAAGATGTAACATGTACATCCAAATATATGTAAAAATTTGACACTTGGAATTCTGTTGTAAAGTGTTTGATGAGGTATTTTATGAAATCTTTTGTTGATTAGAGTCCTGTTTGTGTGAAGCAGACATTGGCAATTGCCTCTGCCCAGAAGTATGTTGACAGACTTGAAAAAGTCAACATAGTTCTTGCAGCTTCAACAAGTGTTCTGTTTCTCCTTTCTACAACTCCATTTTGTTGAGGAGTTCTAAGGGCTGAGAAATCGTGTGAAATTCCCTTTCTTATTAGAAAAGATTTCAATCTGGAATTTTTTCATTATGTACCATTATCACTTCTAATTATTCTGACTTTTAATTTTAAGTGATTTTGGATTTTTCTGATAAAACTGATTATTAATTCAGGAGTTTCATTTTTGTTTCTCAAAAAGTCAACCCGAGTATACCTTGAGAAATCATCAACAATGAAAAGTATGCATTTCTTACCTGCCATGCTTTCCCTACTGATTAGTCCACATAGATCCATATGAAGTAGTTCCAAAGGTTGTGTTGTTGAGGAACCAGATAATGATTTATGTGAGCTTCTTTTTTATTTACCCATTTGACATGCTTAACATATATTTTCCTTTTTGAATTTTCTGATAGGGAGGCCTTTTACTAGCTTTTTGTTGGCAATGACGTTTAATGTTTTGAAATTTAAATGTGCAAGTTTCCTATGCCATATCCAAGTATCACTTGATATTTGAGAAAATAAACACAATGGTTCTTTTCTCAGTTTGACATTGAGATCAAAGTAATAAATGGATTTTCTAATTCTTTCACTTGTCAAATATACCACATTATCTAATATTCCTATTACTTTACATTTATCAGGCTAGAAAATTACCTTAGAGCCCTTATCACAGAATTGTCCACAGCTTAACAGACTATATTTTAATCCTTCAACATATGAAACTTTTTCTATGGTTAAAGGTCCTATGGTGATATTTACATAACCTAAGGTTCTACCTTTTGTTCCATTACCAAAGTTGACTAATTGACCAACTCTGGCTACATACCTACTTAATAAGTTCCTATTTCCTGTCATGTGTTTGGAGCTTCCAGAATCATTATATCAAATCTGGTGCACATGAAGGTCCTGCAATGTTGAGAATTTGAGATTTTTTGGTACCCATCTCTTGGTGGGAACTAATTTAATATACATTTTCTCAACATTTGTTTTGTTCTTCATATCGATATGAGAGTCCTTATCTGTTTTCCTGGTGATGTGTGCTGGACTACTTTCAGAATTTTAGCACACATGCAACAGTTGATATCAGATGTTTTATGTGATATTGTATTCCAAATTTCTGGAATTTCTTGATCCATTTTAGGCAAATTAAGGCTTGTTTCCGTTTTCAGTGATCTATCTGGTTCATTTTTCTTTTCAATACCAGATGTATCTTCTTTTACTTTTGTGAAAACTGATTTAGTGTTTGAGCTTTTCCCTTTTACATATCCTAGGCCTTGTACATAATTTCTGGGCTTGGCCTCAATGTAGTCAATGAAATCTTTTGCTTGTTGAAAACTTTTAACATTTATTGAGTTATCTTGTAAATTCTTGTACAATTGCTTCCTTTCAATTTCATAAAAACTGATCTTTGCTTTCAGTGAAAGGTTTTCTTTTTCCAGAATTTTCTCCTTCTTAAGTTCATCAGACGTTATCTTAATTCTGGTAAGATCAGAGAATGTGTTTGTAAGCTTTTTCGTTTCTCTTTGAAGCTTATTTTGCAATTGCTTATGCTCAATCTTTAAGTATACAAATTCAAAATTATGACTAGGGGATATTACCTGTGAGTCTGGATATTCATCCTCATATTCACCATCAGCTGCCATGAGACAGAGGTTGGCCATTTCTTCTTCATTATCTGATGAATCATATGATAGCCATGTATCTTCTCCAATCAGTCCCATTTGTTGCTTTTTAGCTTCTTCAACCTTTCTTTCATAGTAAGCAAAATCTCTCAGTTGTTTGCTCTTACACTCATTTGAGTAGTGACCTTTTTGTTTCATTTGAAGCAGGTAACTTCAGCCTTTTCTATTTTCCTATCCTTGGATCTCCCTGCCTTACCTTTGAATGCTTGATTTCCTGACATTCTATGATCAAAGGTTTTGGTAAGGAGTGCAATGGCTTCTGTGAAAGCCAGAAAGTCTGATATGGGATCAGATGTTTCGGTTTCACTTGATGTTGGAATTGTTTGTGAGGAGTTGGATTCTGGTTTCTGGGTTGAGGAATATAATGCTATTTGGTTACCCTTATAACCAGAAGTTTCAAATATTTCTTCTTCCCCGGAGATAAGAATGCTATAGAGATCTTGGAGATTTAGATCACCTAGCTCTAAGGTTAAGGCTAGGGTCATGGTTAGTGTCTTCCACTCTCTAGGTAAAGCTTCTAAGAACTTAACATTAGTTTTATTATTTGACTTTGTTACCCCATATTTCTTTAACTCATTTAAGATTTTGGAAAATCTGTTATAAGTTTCAAACAATGTTTCACTTGGAAGTGATTTGAAATATTCATAACTTGAAACACAGTTTGTTCTTTTGCTTCTTCTCATCTTTTCTCCTACCTCAAATAGATTTTCCAACTGATCCGATATTTTCTTTGCAGATGAACAAGCATCTGCATGAGAAAATATGTCCTTTGGAAGGGCCATAATCAATAATGATTTGGCTCTTTCATCAATTGTCATAGCTTCCTTATCCTCTTTTCCCCATAAACTTTGATCCTTAGGAACTCTAGTGGCAGGAATTTTTAGTGTTCTATCAGTTGCTGGAACTTCTGGTATTTCCATCATGGGGATGTACGGTCCACACACAATGGATAATGGATTGGTATAGACGATGATTATATATGTCCATTTAAGAAGTTGATCATCCTGACCTTCCACTGGGGATATTCCTCTCTCACAAGAGTGGGAGGCTTAGACATCGAACCCATATGGAAAGCAGAATTCCATGTTTGAAAGCTTGCCATTTGTGAAAAGTGGTATTTAAAGATACTTCGGTACAACGTTTAAGATTTGAGCTTAAATAGTTCTTTTAACTGACCAGGATCTTTATGAAAATAACTTATTTAAGCCGCTCCGATACCAAGTGTTGGTCGCAGAAGTATCAGCCTCACTTTAAATTAAATAGCAATGAGATTTCAATAAGATATATAATCAATGTGTGGAATGAGAAATCACACTTTAAGAAACAATAGAGCACAAAAATTTTTAAGAAGTTTTATATAGTGAACACCTTTTTACAAGGATCACGTTTAGACTTTACAAAAGAATGACTCAAAAAAATTCTTATGGCTGTTGTGAATGTGGTGTAGAGTATGTGTAAAAGATATATCTAATGAGAGCAGATGTTTGCTATGTATATCACACACTTTCACATTCACCCTTGGCAATCTTCTTCTTCGTATGATATCTTCTATTTATAGAGAAGTATTGATCCCAAGTTGATGAATAAACAATTGCTTATTTATCAACTTGTTTTGCAAATTGATAAGGGATAGAAAGTCGTTGCATGATTGCTTTGGATAAGGGTGCATGCATTTAACTTTCCCACTTGTCAAGATTCCAGATTTCTTCCAGAATTTGGAAGTCCAAATATGGGATTTGGTCAAGAAGTCAATATCAGAGTTGTCCTAGAAATCTGGTTCCTTTGTCCCAGATTTCAGTCTTCTTTCCCAAATTTCATTAGAAATGAGTTGTGTTTGTCTTCCATTGTCTTTGTTTTCAAAGAGATCATCTTGTTATATCCTTCTTGATCTTTATCTCTTCTTTTTAGAACCTTTCTTGGATGTTCTTCACTTTGTTCAGTCTTGGTTCCTAGCTTTAGTTTTCTTCAACACTTCATGTTTTCTCATTTTGGTTCTAACAGCTTTAAATTTAAGGCCCCAATTATTGTTGTATTTTAAAAAAGAAAACAAATCTAAAAACATCTCAGCACCTAATTCTTTTTTCTTCTTCTTCATCTCACACACACACAAACACCCCCCCCCCTTCATCACCATCACCACCACCGTACACCTTCTTCTTCATCTCAGCCACCTACCTTCTTTTTCTCCTCCTCTTCCTCCTCCTCTTCTCTCTCTCTCTCTCTCTCTCTCTCTCTCTCTCTCTCTCTCTCTCTCTTTTGTGATTGGTGGAGGGAAAGTGAGTTTTGGTGTTAAAAATATAATGTTGGTGGCATGTATTCTTCATTTAGCGCCCATAGGGTCGTGTGCCGGGCGCTAACCGGCGCTAAAAACCCATTTAAGGCTCAAATCTCGCCCCACTACACCCGGTCTAAAGCATGATAAAACGTCGCGTAACGAAAGGCGGATGCACAACCTACCTATGGTGGGCCTCGTGGCTTAATTTGTCTAATAAAAACTCCAAATAGCACAAGTTTCCAACAACCTAAGTGAAGCCCACGTCCAAATAATGTACCCAGTTTTAGTTTGGGCCAATGTTCCCAGCAGCCCAATTTAAGTTTACGAGTAACAATTCGTTTTTTACGTGTTTGAACTTGCAGTGATTCTAATTTGTAACATTTGTTTTAGTTTCTAACCTTAATTTCTACCACACTCTATAATCCTACAACTTGAGTTAACCCTCTGTGTAATATATTTTCTTAATGAATTAAGCATCAATATTTATTTATTTATTTATTTAATTCAATAAAATTAATTTATTAGTAATTTATTTTCAAAATTACACTATTAGTTAGTTGAAATTGCCATATATTTTGTTTTGGATTCTGATTTTGCCAATACCATTAGTTGAACCTTTTGTTTTTTTTTTCTTTTTTTCAAAATTTACAAATTATCGATTGCCATCCTCTATTTCTCTTTGAAAGCCACAACCCACGACTCCACAATGAGCTTCTTTTTTTCTTTAATCGGGAAACATAAATTTCATTTCACGCCAAATATTAACATAGTTGTGTCAAGCAAGACGCTCACAACAACCAATATATATCACCCAAATTAGACATCGTCTATTACATCACATTTCTCAAAACAGTACAACACAATCAAGTGATTGGAGTATTAAACGTCAACCAATTCTCTCACGTCCACCCGGATTTTATACCCACTAATAGACTTATAGAGACAGCTTTGTTTGTGTGTGTTAATTTATATTTTTTGTTTTTTATCTAGTAACTCGTAATAATTTCTTAAAAAGAAAAGAACCAACTTTAGTCGATCCATATTGTGCCTAGAACCATAAAGATAAATGTATTGTTATCATGAGTTGGGTTATTCTATAAAGGCTACAAAAAATGAGAAGGGTGAGAAGCCACTAGAAAATGACATGTGTCCAAAGGATTAAACAAGTGGAAGGGGTAATTTTGTCAAAAACACATGCACATGCACATGCAAGTCACATGTCATTTTCACCTTCATTTTTAAATGTCTGTAACTTTTTTATACGTCATCTTTTAAAAAAAATTATACTATAAAATTGAGCGTCTTTTTATCTTTAATATGAGTACCATATTGTTATACTTTTGAAAAAAAATTCAAAAACCCACTTGCGTAAGACACAATGGACTGTAAAACACAATGAGCACCAATTAAATATAGGTTATAAAACATAATCAAGAGTTTAGTAAAACACAATGGACGACATACTAAAGACACAATAAATAGAAGACTAAAACACAATGAATACTTTTGAAAAAAAAAAGTTGAAAACCCAGTTGCGTAAGACACAATGGATGACATACTAAAGACACAATGAACAGAAGAATAAAACACAATGAATACTTTTGAAAAAAAAAAGTCAAAAACCCAATTGTGTAAAACACAATGGACGACAAAATAAGGACACAATGAACAAAAGATTAAAACACAATGAATGCTTTTGAAAAAAAAAGTTGAAAACCCAGTTGCGTAAGACACAATGGAGATAACGTAAAACACAATGAGTACCAATTAAATATGCAATGAACAATAGGGTATAAAACACAATGAACAGTCTAATAAAACACAATGGACGACATACCAAAGACACAATGAACAGAAGACTAAAACACAATGAATAATAGTCTTAAACACAATGAACAACATAATAAATCACAATGTACACCTAAATACAAAACTCATTTGCGTAAAACACAATGAAAAAAACATACTAAAAACACAATGGACAAAGTTAAATCATGTGTAAACTAAAAAAACATAAATAACATATTTATAAAGTACACGTGCATACTATAACATAATGAACGAGCAGAAGACACAACGGAGAAGAAAACCCACTTAACACGAATTTTTTTTTCAATTTTAATGTAGCAATGTGTTACTCATATTAAAGATAAAAAAACGCTCATTAATATGGTGAAATTTTTTTGAAAAAAATATCGTATGAAAAAGTTATAGACGTTTTAAAATGATGGGGGGAATTGACATGTGCATTGCATGTGGAGAGAAAGTCAACAAATGTGGTATTCCTTTTATGCCCTCTTTCCGATTTATTATTTATTTTTTTCAAACAAACTAATCTCAACTCTTCAAATATATAATCAATGGATCACAATCGAGGGAGAATGTAACCAACTATTTTAAAAACCTGAAATTAAATAAACACGTAAACCACTAAACATGTTAACGATTATAAAACAGGTGACATAGCGAAAGTTTTAATTTGTCGGGGTGTTGGACGTAATACGCTTGTCAGCTATTAGCGTAATCAATGACGTGTATCCTCCCATTTGTTCAAATTAAAGAATCAGAAAAATTACGATAAAATGTGAATTAATTGTGTGTCTAAGAAGTAAGAATCAGAAAAATAATGAATAGATATCGTTTAAAAGGTATGTGATTTAAACACACGTATCAGTTAGGGTGTTAATTTATTTATTTAAATTTTTTTTTGAGGTTTTTCTATAGGAAATTTCAAAATTGAATTAAAATATAAAAATACGAAATACTAAATTGTGAAAAATAAATAAATTCTAGATAATACATGAAGATCCAAAAATTGGTCGAAAAACTAAGATTTGGGTCTCGAGGTAAGCTTTGACGGGGTTGAAACTACAAAACAAACACCGTTAGGCTTGTCACAAAGGAGTTAATCTATCTCATCACCCTCGAGCCTGAGAATAAGTATTCGTTTGGTGGTGATAAAGAGGGAGAAAAGGTGTGGTTTGTTGGATGAGTGAACGAATCTCCCTTTGTGCAAAAGAAAGCGGTATTTATACTTTTTGGGCTTAGGGAGGAATGCGCCCGTGAGCCCTATCCTTCTGTCATTGTTCTGCCAGAACACCCAAGACCGTAGTATGTGTGTCCCGGCTATGAGAATTCATCATATAGTTGAGAAGGATAGATTATATCCTCTTCAATACATATATTAAATATTAAACAAGTTAATATATATATATATATATATATGTATATATATATATGTATGTATTAAAACTTGAACAATACACATATATGGGTGACATATGATACACAAAAAGTTTAGTTAGAGTAATTATGCATAAACTAAAGTAACCATTATAATGCTACAAATGTATTCTTTAAACTTGAATTAGATTTAGCTTGGATGTTGATCCAATTGAAAACTTCGAAACCAACAACAACAAGCGTACCCAGTAAATCTTACAGGCAACAAAACTGTTAGTAGGGTTTGGAAAGGGTGAAATGTAAACAAGTCTTACCTTTATATCTAAAAATAGAGAGGCTGCTTTTAGAGAGACATTCGACTCATAAAATAAATAGATAAATAATAATAATAATAATAATAATAATAATAACAATAATAATAATAACAATAATATTAATAATAATAATAATAATAATAATAATAATACGGAGTAGTGAAAGAGAAAAACTGTAAAATTAAGAATAAGAGTAGATATAACATTATATAAAGTACCAGCATGCTTCGACTTGCATTTTCTAACCCAAAAAGTAGGCCTATCTAACCCCCTAAGATAAAGCTAAGGCAGAAATATATCTATCTCTAGAAGTCGTTAACCTTAATACTACGTCTCCATCAAGTCTTATCCTAAACCATATCCTCAGATTGAGGTGCAACTCTAGCAAGTCCTTAAGCTTACTCTTATGTCTCCACATAGTCTTATTTGAAACCAAATTAACCTTATTTTAAATCTGGACCTTTAACTATATTCAATTAAATCATTACTCTTACAATTTTGCTTAATTAGTGCTCAAAATAAAATTATGGCTTTAAACCATCTAGTTTATTTATTACCTTTTCAGTTCTAGTTTTGTGGAGGTCGAGCAGCCCATGTGGACAAAATGTTTCCACTCTATAAAGTTCTACTTTAGTAAATTTTATTCTAAAGGTGTGAACATGTGTGAACACAATAAAATAATCTTAGAACTGAAATGATATACACGAAAATACAAACACCTATCAGTGCATTGCACTTGCTGAAACTTAATAATAAGAAACATAATTGATGAATTACAAGGATGAGGTTCAGGAAATGCATGTACACAATAGTAATATATTGTGTCACTTGACTGTAGAATAAAAACATATAATATACGAAAATATTTATTGATATCACGTGACACGTATATCGCAGGTAATTCCATCTTAAATCCACCCTGCATGGCCAATTCATTTGTTTTGTTTTGCTTAACCTAAACATCATATAAGATGGGTATTATTAACTGGACCAATTGAGTCCTAAACTATGTCATCCATGTGTATGATTGCATGTCTTGTACTCTTGTTACATGTTCCATCATACTTCAAACATAAGAATCGAACATCGTCGATATACATGTATAAATGGGTATGTAAAATTAAGTATGTATGTATGCATCTATATATAGTTTTTTCTAATCCAAAATGTCACATGTATGCACGTAGACTTGTAACCCTCCACGTTGAATTTGCACATGTCAAAACAGTTGACACAGAAATAAAGCCTTATATTGAGGAGTATTATTCGGGGGTATTTGAGGACAACTAGTACATACACCAGGAACATGATAAAATCTTTCAAATATACGGAAGAAATATTTATTGAAGTGAAATAATCAACATATAGACTAAGTCAAAAACCATAGAACCCAATTCTTTTTTTCTTTTTTTCTTTTTTATATGTTCATTGTTTTACAAGTACAAACAAAATATAGCTACAATAAAAGTAAAATATGTGAGTAACACAATTTAAAAGATTGTATAGTTAAAACAAACATTGATCGAGCGTCATTCAACCTGTTTGACCCGTCGTCTTTAATTAAATTTTTTTAAGGCCCGACAGGTATATCCGAAATTCGACGTTAGGTTCCACTCTATTAATTCTTGTAACATGGTGTCGATTTTCTAAATTTCATAATATAATATTTACCCATCTGAAAGTAAATAAAATAAACTCATCAGTCTTGGTGATGTTTCATTCAATAAACAAAAAGAAACTTTTGCACTAATGATACAATGTACCTTTTCTCTTTTATGTTTATATAATATATTGTAAAAAAACTATAATGAATAACTAATACGTTTTATGTCATTGAACGTGTAAATATAGTGCTTTAAAAGTGGTAAGGCCATAGGGTTTGGGACTCTTGAATCCTTCGTGGAATGACATGGCACTAATGGTCATCATTTGCTTGTTACCCTTGATGATTATGTTAGTGAAGATAAGGAAATCTCCACGATAGCTATGAAGGTGAGAGAAGAAATATTGGTGCATGGGTGGGACGTAAAACTAAGAGAGAGATGATGGGGGCTAATGATGGGTAGTAACTAGACCCCATGTTAGTAGAAGTGAGAAATGAGTGCCAACGCTGAGGTGAAGGTTGGTGATGGTCACTCCACTAACGACCAAATCCATAGCTTTTTTATTTTATTTAATATTGATGAACTACGTTCTCATTATTAATTTTTTCTAACTCGTTTTAAGGATCTGTATTATGGCTCCTCTAAAAAAATTGTATTCACATCATTACTATATCTCAGTAGACCAACTGTTAAAAAAATAAACCTTTGCTAAAACATGTTTTTAATTTAGCCAACCCCCAAAAAAATTGTTCCACACAAAAGCAAAATCGTGGCAATGCATGCAAGCATAATATTAATTCTTCATGACGATTATACCTTTTATATTATAATATTAAGAACGTATAGTTGGCAGGAGATCTTGAAACTTAAGCAAAGGCACAAAGGAGTATATAACTATAACTATATATAAACATACATATGTACGTGCTATTGTTAATTTCCACTTCTTAATTCTCGTCCTCCATAGAAGTATTCTAAGATGATGGTATTTGCATTGCATCCACCTATTCGTAGCACTCATTTCTTAACATGGATACAACAAACCGATCAGAAGGATTGTGTTTGTTTCTGATCGGTTTATTGTAACGTTATGGTATATGCATCCTAGGGTGTTAAAAACCCTAGAAAGAGGCCGTTTAACTTTTATTTTTCAATTTTTTTTTTGCATTATGTAGTTATCTGTGTATATTATAATTCATGAAACATGTATATTATCATTTTATAAATTTTTATGTAAACTAATGATTTTGAAAAACTAATTTCGTGTTAAAGTGATTTAACCTAAAACTTTCGTCAAAACTGACCGAACCAACAACAATTACTTAGTTAGTATGAAAAATTATAGATATTTTTTATTTTTTTTTTTGCTAATTATTTATTGTACATAATGAATGCAGCAAAAGATTGTTATAACGATGCAACCCAAGTGTGGAAAATGCAGAACGAAAGCCATGATGGCAGCTGCCAAAGCATTAGGTAATACAAGTTCCTGTTAATTATGCTTTATTCTCTCATTCTCCATCTTTCTGTTTGGTATTTATTGCTGGGTCAGATCCTATATATACACAACGGATAGCGCTATACGTGGTGTATAGAGGGGGTGTGAAACTAATTTGGGGGTTATGGACTTGTTCTACAAGTCTGTGACAGTCATTTGTGTACTTACAATTACTCTCTTTATTTTTTTATGCAAATGAAATTATGTGTGTGACACAATTTAAGTTTGTGTTCAGGTGTTAATTCAGTGGAGCTACAAGGAGAAAACAAGAACCAGATGGTGGTAATCGGAGATGGGGTTGATGCTGCTGCATTAACAAGCTCGGTGAGGAAGAAGGTCAAGAATGCTTCACTTGAAATGGTTCAAGAGCTTTAGCTTGTTGTAAGAGGATGATCATAACTCTTTAACCGGTTACAATAACATTAAAAGACTCTGTTGCTTTAAATAATGTATGATTTATATTAGTTGACATTGCAAATAGTTATTTTATTTTATTTTATTTATGTAACAAACCTAATTTGAAAGATTCTTGTCGTTCCTTCTCATGGTATTGTCCGGTTGATATTTGTTCATTATTTATTCGTTGTTTTAATTATGTCTCTTACATTATCAAGGATGCTCGTTTCTGAATAAATAATATGTAGGATAATGTAGAAATCGTATTAATACACTTGTATTATATACTCTAAATGTGACACATTAGATGTACAATTACATAACCACCACACATTTAAGCTGGACGGTCCAATTGTGGCACCCCTTTCACCTTAGCCCGTTTTTATTCAGTAATGCCCCCCCCCCCCCCCCCACCAGCGCCATTGAAGGCCCACCAATGCAATGGTAGAGCTTCATGGAGAAGAAGGGGGTCCACCTGCTGAATTCTCGATCTGTTTGTTTCTTTTCCTTTCGTTTCTAATTTTTTAAAATATGTGACTTACGTTGTGTTCTCGAGTTCACTAAACAGGAAAAAGGAAAGGAAAGGAATGGAAGGATGGAAGAAATGTGTGTTCCTGAGTTTTTTCTTAAAGGAGGGATGTAAGAAATGTGTGTTCCATAGTTTGTTTTTGAAAGGAAAAGAAAGGAAAACAAGGAAAGATTCTATCCTTCTAAATTGGAAGGAAATGAAAGAAAAGAAAATGGAAGGGAAAAAGAGGAAAAGAAAAAGAGAGAAAATTCATCATTTCTTTTCTTTACACTGTTTAGTGAACTCGGGAACACAGCGTTAGGGTTTTGTAGGAAGGAGGGAAGGGGGCTTGTTGCAGATATGTTACGTATTTTTTTTTTTAGATTTTTAGGGTTTTCTATGGGTTAAAAAGACTTGTAAATAGTCTAAACAAAATTTTTAAAAATTAAATGTGTTAAAAAGTACTAATAATGTTTATGAACTAAAAAAACTAAACTAAATTTTAAAAAGTAAAAAAAAAAAGTTAAACTAGAACAACATTAAATAAATGATTAGGTAATAACTGAGAGGACTTTATTCTATTTTCTAATAGTTATTGGAAGGGGATTGAAAAAAACCGCTTGTGTTACAAGATTAATATCTTGTAATTGACCACTTTAATTCCAATAAATATTTTGTTAATTACAAGATTAATATCTTGTTAATTACAAGATTAATGAAAATAAAGTTTCATCTTTGGTGAGTATAAATATGAGTCTTGACCTCATATTTTGATCATGCCAAATTCTTTAGCTCAAAAACCTCTGGAAACGTGTTCTCATTAAGATTGAGAGGAGCACTCTCAATTGTTCCAATTTATTTTTCCTTTTCCTTATATTTTCTAAACACCATGATAACCTAATGTTTATCTCTGGCTAAGAGCCATCTCCGGCAGTACACTACCGTTCCGGTTGTTATACCCTGGGAGACAGACCGTCTGAGAGGAGGCGCGGAATCTGTTTTAAGGGCCCCGTGTCAAACACGATCCTCAACCAAAACCGTCAACGACAAGTTTGTTCATTCTTGCAGCGGAGCGCTACACACGATGGTTCCGTCAACGACAAGTTTGTATCTTATTTTATTTATTTAGTTTTGTATACGGTTATGTACTTTTACATTTTCTACGAAAAACGAGAGTATCGTTATTATTTATTTTATTATTATTTTAATAAAATTGTGAACCCTATTTCCTACAATTAATATCTTTAAACGGTAAGAAAAACATTTTCAAAACATTTGATGATTCATTCATACAAGACTTTTTATAAATAGTGAGTTTTTTTTTAACGGCCAACTAAACAACGCTGGGTACTTTGTACGTGGCACCCCCGTGGCAAAGACAGGGGCACAGCCCGGCCCGCCCCGGACGCACGAAGCCCTTAGCCCGCCTAACAGCCCGCTTTCAGGGAAAACCCGACCCACATACCCGCCCGGAGGCACGACAGTAGTGAACCGGTAAAACCTGGCGAGATCAGGACTCGAACTCATGACCAACGGCCAAGAGTCATCCATCATTTCTCATTATGTCCTTCGTGGGAATCGAACCTGAGACCTCCAAGAAAGATCCTAGGTCCATTCACCAACTAAGCTACCCGTGAAGGATATACTTGTATTGTGGTAGAGTCTTAAAAGTTAATTGTCGGTTTTTCCGTGGAAGTCCAGGACTGCCCACTCGTAGCCCCACGTGTTTAACTATGATCGGTATGATCATGATCAATGTATGGTAAGAATAAAGTGTGTTCGCCAAGTTTGTAATCCATATGAAGCGATTGACTTTCTATCTTGTAATAAAACACATAGCATACATATACCGTACGTGTGCCTATGTATGCATGCATGCATATATAAACCGTTAATCTTAATTAATATTGCTTCCTTTCGAAAATGGAAATGTGAACAAGGACTATGTTTTCTTTTGGAAGGCGAATTTTCTATGTTGCGGCAGAGATCATCACAATCTCCCAGAAGGGGAATCCCCTAGCCACTCTACAATGGTCAGACTATGTTGTCTTAACCGGGCCCACGCTGATGCGAGAGTGGCCGGCCCACACGCGAGTCGACGCTGCGCATAAGGGGCACTAAGGCTTCCACCCGGAAAATTTCCCGCCACATGCCACTTGACAGATGTTGCACCCTCCACAAGAGGCAAACCTCTCTGGAGTAAATGCACGGTAATAGAAAACCGGGGGGCCATCAGAATTGAACCTGGCACCTACAAGTAGGCTAGTTTCGACCATCACTTGGCAATACCCACACCTGCCTCCCATGGGATTCGAACCTAGCTCCTCCAAAGAGAAAGCCGGTTCTACCACCACTGGGCTATACATGTGAGATTGAACAAGGACTATGTGTAAGGCATAATCATCCATTTAATGTCTAAAAGACACATAGACTAGTTAAGTTACAAAAACACAAGGGCCCCACCCCTTCTGGTGTTGTGGTAAATGTGTTGGGTTTTAAATGGGATGTTAGGGGTTCAAGCTTCATAAGAGGCAAAAAAAATAGTGTATTTATAAGGGAAGAAATTAGCCGTTAAAAAAAAGACCAATGTAGATTATTGAATGGTGATCTTTAGAAAACATGAGTGGTATATGCATCGTGCCTTGTATAACTTGTGTCCAATAGTTTATTTTGAATATGTTTAGTTGTATAACTTGTGTCCAATAGTTTATTTTGAATCATCATCATCATCATACTCAGTTAATCCCACCTATAGCAAAACTAAGGTAGGGTCTGAGGAGGGTAAGATGTAGACAGCCTTACCTCTATCCCTTGAGAATAGAGAGGCTGCTTCCAGTGAGACCCCCGGCTCGATGTGGTTTTGTATCAAGCCTTGGACATAAGGCACATAACACTTAGCAATCGGGACAAACTCGATTGGTGCATGTACCCCCTTGTCTTTTGGCTATCAACGCCACCACATGATGCATGATTAACCGTCCGTCGTTTTTAACGTTATTTTCACGAAATTAGTAAAATAACGTTAAAACTAGTGCAACTTTACTTTTGCCCCCCCGAGGGCCACACATATATACATTATATGCGCACACCGTAAGTGGGGCGTATTTTTAATAACTTGGGTATATTTGATATTTTTAATTTTTAGAAAAGGAAAATATGTAATTTAATTTTTGGGTTGGATAAATATGTAATTTATAAAGTTTGTAGGGGGATATATGTAATTGCCCCATACAAAAAAAACGAACAAAATAAACGACTTTTTTTAGTGGGTTTTTGTTCATACAGAAAAAAACGCAATGTATTCATGTAATTGATTAATCATGTTTAAACAAGTCACTAATCATGTTAAGATAATAAATACGTTTATAAACCTACTAATACATATAAGAACCCTCTAACAATCTATATTTTTTTTTATTGGTGTTGCTATGAACATTGATTACAAATGTTGCTAAGCCGGTTAGATATAGGCTATGATTCTTAGTCACTAGGTAAATCTATAGGTTATAAGTGATAATTAATCACCTCACCATACATGTCGCTTGGATCATTTTAATGTCTATACATTGAAATCGATTGATATTTGGTGATTATTGAAATAGATAATTAATTTATGTATCTGTAGAGAAAATAGTTAGGAGACATGAAAAGTTACCATCCTATAATCTTTTTAGTCGATAACAATTAGGTCATTTTTATTTATCTTCAAAATGGATCTCCATTACTTACCTGTTTATTGTTTTATTCAGTGTCACCCAATGTGATCTATTATATATCCATATTAAAGGTTGAACAGGTATGTCATTCTTTCACATATGCTAACTTTACACGTCAGAATCGCTTATGTCATCATTATGACATATTATTTGATACCAATTTGGTTTTTTTTTAAGGTCTACATCGCAACTTTAGAGTGTCTTGAGGAAATGACAAAGTTGTACTGAGATGTCACTCGAGCAAAATGTGCACACGTAAAATTAAAAGTAGGTTTTATGAGTTATCAAACGTTGACCGTTTACAGAAAAAAAATCTTTGAAAAAAAACCCTATTCTTTTTATGGTACACATATTTTGTAAGTACATATTAGATTTGTGTATTCCGAAAAGCTCCTGAAGGATGAACTGGTGAAATATATTATAGAGTATACTTTATGTAAATTATGATAGTATTATGTCATTAATATTGTAATTATCTCTTCCCTAGTTTGAGGAATTGTATTTTGTATTTATACACTAACAAAACAATGATTAGAAAGAACTACATTAATAATCCAAACTATAATAGGTTAAAGCATAATAATCCATACCAACAATTTGACCAAAAGCGACCCCACTAACATAATCATCATAGATTTATTTACAATATATATTTATCCTTTTTTGAAAGGTGAACTTCATTAAAAAAACGACCCAACCTCAAACCGAGGTGGCCACAAACAACAAGCAACTACATAACAACAAATTTACACCAATCGGGCCAAGAAAGGGAATCAACTTTCGCTCTATTCTTAGCCCACAAAAACCCACAAAGCTTGATTTCACTGATAATATCTTCCATCCTCGCAACCTTGTTGTTAAACTAGAGATCGTTCCTCGCTTTCCAAAGACTCCAACACCCGATAATAATAAGGCCATGCATATTCTCATACAACTGAGCCATCTCCCGGATCTCTTGACCAAACGCAGGTGCTCTTTTCCACGCCCAAGACTTTACAACCACATCCCCCGACATCGACAGCCGATGCCCAACTTTACACTTCTTATTTTTCTCCAATACGAACAACAACGGGCATACCTCTTTTAGAGGAGCTTCGACAGCCCAGGGATCTAACAAGAAAGCGATATCCTCTCCATTGGCAATGACACCACGGAAAAACCGACGAAGGGGCATGTCAGTCACCATCGTACTCGAAAGGGTTCTCACAATACTACACCACGGACCACTCAACCCCTTTCGGCTCGGGATGAAATCCCAAGTCCTACGACTGGAGTGTAGCGCTTCAATAGCCCTCTTCCATAAGGCTTGATCTTCGTTCTTGTAACGCCAACCCCATTTTGAGAGCAAGGCAATGTTAATCACATCAAGTTTACACAGGCCTAGACCGCCCTTTGACTTCGGCAGTGCAACCCTTTCCCACTTTACCCCGTGCATCTTTCTTCTTTCCCCCAGGTTGCCCCACAGAAATCTCCTTATCTTCGCCTCAAGATCATGGATAACTTTGGACTGCGCTCTGTATATAGAAAAGAAATAAGCTGGGAGGCTCTCCAACACAACTCTGATTAGGACTAGCCTTCAAGCAATCGACAAGCATGTCGCTTTCCACTTTGAAAGACGTGCGTCAAAAGCATCATACACATGCCTCCAACTATTCACCCTATTCATATTTGTCCCCACCACCACCCCCAGATACTTGTACGGCAAAGACCCCACAACCGATGTCAAACTTGACACTTCAGTCGGATCAACACACAGCCCAAAAATATTCGACTTTGACAAATTAATCTTTAGACCCAAACAGATCCGGAAACACCAAAGAGTGCGAACAACACTGCCTAGATTCTCCTTCGAACATTCCCCCATAATAATCGCGTCGTCCGCAATCAATAAATGAGAGATGATCGGCCCATCGAACGGAGTGTGAATATTATGCACCACACCAACCTCAATTGCTTTGTCTATCATACAAGAGAGCACCTCCAAAACAATAAGGAATAAAAATGGGGATATAGGGTCGCCTTGTCTCATCCCTTTACCGCATTGAAACTCAAAGGTGGGCAAGCCATTAACCAAGACGGACGACCTCACCGATGCCAACACACCCCGAATCCACGAACACCAAACCGAAGGGAACCCCATCTGAAACATAGTATCAATGAGGAAGTTCCAATATATATTTATCCTTAATTTCACTAATCTATTATCATCATTAAAAGCGACCCCACTAACATAATCATCAAAGATTTATTTACAATATATATACTTATCCTTAATTTCACTAGTAAGCTCTTATTATCATCATTGTGAGTGAGAGCGAGTGAAAATCAAATCTACATTTTTGGTGATACATCCCACATTTGTCAATCGCGACGAAAGTGAAAGTTACGAATGTCATTCATGAAACCGCCCATATGGGTTAATAGGTAATTTGAATTTGTTAAATCCACTTTCCAACTTATCACATCATGAATAAATTGAGTGTTCTTAGAGCAAACGGGTTGAAACTTGACCCGTAAAAAACGACCCAAATCAACAAATCGTTAAGTAAACGGGTCGAATACTTGAAAATCAGCACCTCAAAATCTTATAAAGAACTTGAGAAGGCTCTCATATGGTTTAAACACAACAAGATCCTACAAACTGTTAGCTTCTATGTATGTTTGGCTACATCAAACAAAAAACAGGAGCAGCCCATATCACCTGTATATGTGAACAAACCTAACAACCCACAAAATGTTCCAAACTATATATACCTTCATCACAAACAGCTGTTGAAAGATAATGCCAAAAAGTCAAAAACAGGAACCATTGCAGCCATCTTCAAAAAAAAGTAGAGCCAGCTGACCAACAACCACACAAACAAAAATGGTTAAACCGTTTCGCAACATGATGTTAAGCCATTGCGCGAACAGAGAACAGATAAAGGTAGATTGCAGATTAAAAGAGACGACTTTTGCGTCAATTTCCATTTCAGTGAAAATGTGAAACTGCTTTACTAAAAAACAAGTTTTTAAGCACCAAGGTTATTATTTTATTTAAAAAAAATACTAGAGACCAGTTAACCGTTTTTCCTTTTACTTGCAGATTTTTCAAGGGGTGACAATTGTGTCGAGTTGGCAGGTTGAATCATTAAACCCGCACACGAGTCACGACCCATACATTTTTGGGTGTCAAAGTCAATAACCCTGACTAAATACTTCAATTTTTGTAACGCGAGAACGACCCATTTAGCCCATTTATCTAAATGGGTCAAATGGGTTGACATGTTGGCGGATGGTAATCAAGATGTAAATTTTTATAGGGTTGGATTGCAGAGTTGAAATAAACTAGTTAAACATATCATAAACATGTTGGCGGGTTGACCTGTTTAATTAAATGGGTTTAACAAGTCAACTCGACACGGCCCATTTAGATAAATAAATCAACCAACTTATATTTGTGCTATGTTTGTGTTTTGTGTTTCGGGTTGCGTCAGGAATTGTCACCCACTCACCCTAAGTTTTTTTTTTCCCATTAGACAAATAAAGCAGATTTAGATAAAAACACTTACATCGTAATTATGGTTTCATGAGAATGTGACAACACAGGACTTAGAGCCCTTTGAAACCGCTTGTAACGCCTTCTTGATCTCATATAGCCTGTTTGGATCTCCAAATACATTCTCACAACACAAGATATTCATCTTCTTGAGAACAGATGCATGCTGCAAAACGCATTTGAGAAAACATATTTCTGCGTCATTCCCGTGAAAGTTCTTGAAGGTCAGCATTTTAAGGCGTGACGAAATGCATTTAGGAAGCGATGACCAACCCAAATCGTTCTCAACAAGGCATACATCATGGTTAAATCCCTGCACAGTTTATTAATTGAAACTAGATAAATATATTGATCTTTATAATGCTGTTTTCACTGTTGGATATATGTAAAAGATAGTGTTTGGATGTGTTTCTGTTGCTAAATATAAGTTACTCGGCTACACAACACAAATCCAAACAACCCCAAATATGGTAACCGCGCGTAATCTACCTCGGAGAAGAATAAAGATTGTAGATTTGGGCAGCATTTGAGAAACTTCATCAATGCTTCAATGGTTGACTTTCTAAACTCCATGGTCAAATCTAAACGAGTCAAGTTCTTGAAAACCGGAAGATCAACCAGCATGTTACCTGCAAATACAAGAGACTTGACAAAACACACACAAAAAAGTTAGCATGGCAAATCATACAAAAAAAAGTCAAAAGAAAAGTGTCTATTTCAATACCTCAATAGTATGATCCGATACATTCAAAAACACAACTTTACTCAACCCTTTAAGCAGATTAACGACATGAGAAGCAACTTCTTTTTGCTTTTCGTGTGGGACCGGAACACTAATGTATGCTTTGACCAATGAAGATACATCACACACGAAAATATCGTTTGATGGGTAGCCGGTATACTTCAAGTATACAAGATTTGATGTGAATATCTTGATCTTACAATCTTTAGGCCCGTCAGGTGGCCCAAAGTATGGAAGGTCATCTATTGTTAACCGTTTTAAGGTGGAACTTGCAATTGTAATGTCCTTCAAGTTCAACCACTCACAGTCAAGCAAAGTCAACTCTTCAAGAACGGGGCAACCGGAGAAAAGCTTTTGTGTCGAGCCATCGTTCGCGAATGTAACTAGAGATAAATGCAAGGTTTTCAAATATGGAAGATAGATTATAGCCGGGAATTCAAGAACACAATTCATTTCAACTTTCAGACTGGTCAACGTTTGACTACAAAACACGGAGCTCGGGAGAACAAATGGATCATCCACAAAGAGACAGATATCGAGCTTTTGGACATTGTGCATGACAGCAGAAGCAATCCATGAATGTATGCACGGCGCATTAAAGAAAACACGACATGACAGACGAAACTTCTTAATGTTTGATGCATCACGTAACGAGAGAACTCGTTCTACAAAGTTTATGAAACAAGTCTCTTCAGGTGGGTACCGATTTTCTGTCTCATTAGCATACAACAACGCGTCATCAAAATCTAGGTTTGAAACTGAAGTCCAAACGTTGTTCCATCTTTTTGAAAGTATGGCGGTCTTCACAACGTCTTTAGTGGGAATAAACGAGAGGATATGATGAAGTATACAATCTGGCAGTTGGCTTATATCATCAACGCTATCCTGACCCGTATCTTGAATCACATACCTTGTTTGACCTATGCCGCTCATAACTTCACCTATATTAAGATTAAAGATGCTATAAATCAGCATAATTGTAAATATTTAAGGCTTCTGGCAGTTTTTGCGCATAATTTAGTGCGCGTTAACAGGACCGATGTTGCAAAAGGCGCTAGGCGGGCGGTGAGGTCCAGCTTAGGGACTAGGCGAAAATTAGCCGGAATTAGGCGTTTAGGTATTTTATACATATTTTATATATATACACACAAATTTAGGTGTTTTTTGAAAATATGTTAAGATATATACACATAATACTAAGAAATACCTAGAAATACTTAGAAATTTAAAAAAAATAAAAAAACCACCGCCTAGGCCCGCCTAATGGCCAAAACGCCCAGAACTCCGACTAGGGCTTATTTTCGATATTATCTTCAACCAAGCGCCTAGGCGCCGCCTAGGTGGCCGCCTAGGCCGATTTTTACAACATTGAACAGGAGTACAGGACGGAATCATCAAAGATAAGACAGCAAAGATAATCATAGCCATCAAAATATCTTATATTTTTTGTAAGTTGTGACGAGTATTAGGCATACGTATGTTATCCTAGTTCAGCAGAATTCATATATCCAAATACAAGAACTAGTCATCTGGCTTAGGGCTGCTAAACGGGTAGGGTTTGCAAGTTGGCAGGTCAAACCCGACACAATCCTGAAAATCGTGTCAGACATGAACCAAAACACAAAACGTGTATTCACTGATTGACACAAACACAACCCATTTAACCCGAAAAAATGCATTTTATTTTTCTTTTACATCTTAATACTTCAATTCTAAATTCACATTTTGTTTGTGTTTCTTATATCAACTATGTTTATACCATGCCACTTTATTTTTAAACTTGCAAATTTTGACATTAAAGTACCCAAATAGTTTTAATATATTATCAGGGGCGGACCCAGGCCAGTTCAAGGTGGGCGGGCGCCCCCCTTGAAAATAAAATTTTTAGTGTTATATACGCGCGTTAATCCCGTCCGCACCCCTTGAAAATTTTCAATCGCACCCCTTGGACTTTTGTAGTTTAACCCTAGAGCAAAGAATAGTTGAAGTAAAAGAAGAAAATGAGAAAAAGGGTGTTCACCTGAATATTTTGCCGAAGTATGCATTGTTGCAGAAAACGGGTGTGGAGGTCTAGAGTCAATTGAAGAAGAAAAGGGCATTTTGGTATTTATCACTATGTTTATTCAAATTTTGTCCTTTTTTATGTTAAACAAATAAACATAGAAAAGAGTTCCATTCTGGTCAAAGTTATGCATGAAAAGAACTCTAGAGGACTTTTCCTCAAAATTTTCATTTAAAATATTAATTACTTAACAATAAATAATACTTTTTAAATTGAGACATATTATTAACTAGATTATACCCAGGAGTGTCCCGAAGTTAAGAAATTTAATATGTCACATCAATTTTACATATGAAATAGACTGATGCATTTCACAGTTACATACAGGAAAGCTTCAGATATCACCTAACCTAAAACAATTAACAAGGTATCTCCAATGTTAACACCTAACATTAAACAATGTATAATTCTAATATTAACATCTAACCTAAAATAATGTATAACTCTAATATTAATACCTAACATAAAACAATGTATAATTCCAATGTAACTCTAATATTAATACTTATCATAAAGGCTAAAAAATGTACAACTCTAACATACTAATATTAATACATAACCTAAAAGAATGTATAACTCTAGTAACCTATTCTGCTCCGATTGAAATATAATTCATATTTACTGGTTAGAACATAATTAGTGACTTACCTATACATGATTAATGAATTACCCGAACACGTGTTTTTTTTTCCTGTATGAACAAAACCCCACAAAAAATAGTCATTTTTTTCTCCGTTTTTTATATAGCACTATGGTACTCGTTGGAAAGATAATAAAACACTCATTAATTTGGTGTAATTTTTTTCTTTAAAAAATCTAGTATATAAAAGACATTAACGTTTAAAAATTATGAGAGGAAAAATGAGAGAAAAAAATCCAATTTTGTTTTTAAACTTTTTTTTTTTCTAAAATTACTTGATGTCACATGTTATCCTACATGAGACTCTTAAGGGGAAGAGTGACTATATGAGTGCTATGTAGGATTTATAGATTTTTACTTGTTAGCTGTTTTACTTTAGCTTAAAATTTTCAAGCATTTTTTCATTTAGTTACGTTATACTTTTAGAGAAGCAAATATCCCTTTGAATTCTAGTTCTAAAATTCACATATTGTTTATATGGAATTCTAACTTGCACCACTTTGGTGGTGATAAACACATGCTTCCCCAAGGCGGAGAGGCCACCGGTTATATAGTTACACTTATTTGTTTACTGAGCCCTGAGTAAAAGTTTCTAGTACCGCCACTGTGTGTGTACGCGCGACAAAAGCGTATACGAGGAGGAGGGGTTAGGTTTGAGGTCCAATAATGAAGTGACAGAAGAAATGAGGTCCAATAATCTTATTAATATTACTTTTGGCATACGAGTCGACCTGACCCGACCCGGGCCACCTGATCGATAAACGACCCAGGGGCTTAGAGATTTCGCACCCCATGAAAAATATTTCTGGGTCCGCCACTGGGTTCGGTAATATCGTTTGGAAGGATTGGACTATTAACCCCTTGTATATGTTGTAATGTTTGTTCCGTGGCGGCCCTCCTTTTGAGGTCTAGCCCGTTTCGTTAATGAAGTTCACTTTTCAAAAAAAAAAAAAAAGATTCTAACACAAAATAACATATTGTGTCATTACAAATACGTGACAATTATCCACCAAATCCAATGAAATAGATATATCTAATGGTATCGTCAATAGATCTATCTATTTCCTCATTTAATCATATACACATATAAGGAAGGGTTGTGTCTACTCAAAATAAGACCCCATCGCTATGTCTTTTTGCTTATTCAATTTCATTTTTAGTAAGTAATCTCTTGTTAAGTTTCATTGTAAAATTAAAGAAATTTCTAATATGAATTATAGTTCTGGTCCACGCTTAACTCATTTTTTTCTGATATCCTATTCAAGAATTTTCTCATCTACTTAATGAAAATTTCAAACATTATTATTTTCTCAAAATTTATTTGAGCGTCATACCACAAACACCAAAAATTGTTGATTATTTATTTTGTTTTAAGTTTTAATCTTTTTTCAAATATTAGGACATTCCTTTCTATTTTTAAACAGCATATCTTAGAAATTTGTACGATAAATATACGATAACTTACCCTTCACACAATTTGAATAATAAAAAGAAAAAAACACCCTTAATTGCAAAATTTTTGACTTTCTGGGATATAAACCCACGTGAATTTACATACACTTGTACAGTTGTACTACGTACACATTGACTTTTATATGTTAATTTAAATGTTTTAAAAAGTCAAGCAATTGACTTAAATACGAAGTCATATAATATACTCAAAAATATATAACAAAGTCGGGTCTGTGTATTTAAAACACAGGGTAAGTATCTAATTATGCTTTTATTGTTTTCATAAACCATCAATTTAATTGTTTTGGCATACCGAATTATACGGCTAAGGAAATTGAAAATGTTTCTGCTACTCACATGTATCTTGTAAATTGTAATTCATAGGATAGGAGTATAGGACGTCAAAGGCAAAGTTTCAAGTTGTAGTTAATTAGTTTACTAGTTTATTAGAGAGAAATATGCTAGTAAAACCTAGTTTAACCCGTAAATATAAACGTAGGGATTTCGTGGCCTGTATATGTTGGGTTGGTCCCAGTCTTTTCAGGTTGTGTTCTTTTCAGCTTAGGTCCAGGACATATGATTTTTTTATGTTAAGATGTTTTATAGTTTTAGATTTTTACCGAACCATACCTGAATTCACCCCGAACTTAAACCCATAAGTGAAAATAAACATGATTAACTGTATTAACAACATAAATCAAGCAATCAATAATTGAAGATTACTCTCCTCTCATTTACTTAGTCAAGTCAAGATTATTGACTAAGTCAAGTCAAGTCAAGATTATTGACCTCATAATTCTTGCCCATGACTCATGCCCATAATTCATGCCTTTGTATTTACTTTATAACTTTTCATTCAACTTGTATTCCCTATATATATTGTAATGTAAATCATTGTACAACACACAATTCAATACAATAACATTTCAACCTTTATATGGTATCAAGAGCCTAAAAGCTCCCTTGAGCCATCTTCGATCCCAACCTACTCGACAAACACCTTCTGTCCGCATTCTGCCTCTTTTTTTTTCCATTCACCATGGCCAAACAAATCCCCAACATTACTGCCGCCACAACCCGAAACCAAGGGCAACTTCGAACTACCAATACCAACACTCGCCCGACTCGCAACAATAACACCTATTGCTACTATTGTAACATTCCCGGACATGACACTAAATATTGTCGCAAACTTAGTCGCTTCCTACGAGAACACAATGTCTCGCCTCAAAATACCAACACCCCGGTGGTTAACTACACCACCCCTCACCCAACGGCTACAACCTAATCTTGGATGTGGGACACCGGTGCGTCCAACAACACCGCGAACAACAACCAACAATTTCCCGTTCTTTCCGAATACGGAGGACCCGATAAGATCGTGCTAGGTGATGGTAAAACTCTCCCTATAACTCATATTGCTCAAACAACTATTCCAACAAAATCTCGCTCACTTCTTTTAAATAACATTTTAATTGCTCCTAACTTCGAAATAATCTTATTTCCGTTGAAAAAGTTTGTCGTACTAATCGTGTTTCCGTTGAATTTTTTCCCTATCATTTTTTTGTCAAGGATCTACGCACGGGGGCGCGCCTCATGCGGGGAGTGAACATCAATGATGTCTACTATGGACCAATCTCATTGCCCCCTCAAGTCAACAACACCCAAACAAACTCTCTTCTCATGTGGCACCACATACTTGGACATCCATCGCTTCAAGTGTTCAAGTCTTTAATTTCTAGATTGGGACTTCGTTTTAATAAGGTGACCCATGAGTCTTTTCATTGTACTTCATGTTCCCTAAATAAAAGCCACAAACTACCTTTTGGTAAAAACTCTTTTGTTGCCAATCAACCTCTACAACTTCTTTACTCTGACGTATGGGGTCCCGTAAAAACGTCAATCGATGGCTGTAAATACTATGTCATTTTTGTTGACTATTTTTCCAAATACATTTGGTTATACCCAATCAAACAAAAATCCGATGTCAAAACTCTTTTCCACAATTTAAATCTCTTGTTAAAAACTTTTTCAAAACCAACATTGTTGCGTTGTTCACTGATAATGGGGGTGAATATGTGGGTCTTTCACCTTATCTTGCCTCTCAAGGTATCTCTCATTACACGACACCACCTCACACACCGGAACAAAACGGTATCGCCGAACGACGTCACCGACACGTTGTGGAAACCGGCCTCGCATTACTCCACTACTCCCACTTACCACAACATTTTTGGTCCCATGCCTTTCAAACCGCAACCCACCTAATCAATCGTTTGCCTACATCCATCCTTAACAACAAATCTCCCTACGATATGTTGTTCAAAACCGCTCCTACTTATTCCAAACTCAAACCGTTTGGTTGTCTTTGCTACCCATGGTTACGACCCTATGCTACTTCCAAACTCCACTCCCGTTCAACGGCGTGCATATTTCTTGGGTACTCATCCTCAAAATCAGCCTTCAAATGCTATGACCTCACTAGTCACAAACTATACCACTCTCGCCACGTGGAATTTATCCCACATATTTTTCCATCTCAAACCACCAACCCCCAACCCAAACACATGTCATTTGACTCCTTCTTATCCACATACCAATCGGCCCAATCAACATCCTCTTCTAACCAACCCACTCCAGACCCAAACATCTTGCATCATCCAACCCCTACTCTACAGCCCACATCACCTGAAGCCCAAACCCCTACTCCACAAACCCACAGCCCACCTCCTCTACCTCCTGCACACAGCCCACCCTCCCACACAACAGACCCAAACAACCCAACCTCCCACACAACAGGCCCTACACCCCAGCCCACCGAGACACCCTCACCAACTGGCCCACCAACTCCACCTGATAGCACCACCCCTACCTCTACCCCAACCGCTTCCCACTCCACCGACCCCACCTCACCAATGTCTTCATCCAACACATCTGATGCTCCCACGAACTCACCTCCACATAACCCTCAACCACCTCGTCGACAACCAAAACCCAACTCAAAGTATTACAACCCCAACTTTGTCAACTCTACCACCATTCACCCTCTACCCGTTTCTCTTGAACCATCCACTTATACTCAAGCCTTGAAAGATCCGGATTGGCGCCATGTCATGGATCTTGAGTATAATGCTCTCATTCATAACAACACTTGGGAACTTGTCCCTCACACAACCCAAACTCCCATTGGTTGCAAATGGGTATTCCGAATCAAACGCAAACCCGACGGCACGATTGACAAGTACAAAGCCCGTCTAGTTGCCAAAGGGTTTCACCAACAATATGGAAAAGACTATCATGAAACATTTAGTCCCGTTACTAAACCTGTTACCATTCGCACCGTTCTCTCCATTGCTCTTTCAAAAGGATGGTCTTTACGTCAACTAGACGTTAATAATGCGTTTCTTCATGGGACTCTTCACGAAGATGTCTTTATGGTGCAACCTCCCGGGTTCACTAATACGGAATTCCCACGTCACATTTGCAAACTCAAAAAATCCCTCTATAGGCTTAAGCAAGCACCGCGTGCTTGGTACATCGAACTAACCAACTTTCTCACTCGTTTTGGCTTTAAAAAATGCATTTCTGACCCCTCTCTCTCTTTGTATACAATCTCAACAACATCACTTGCTACCTCCTTGTGTACGTTGACGACATTGTCCTCACCGGCAATCACAATCCATTTATGGATTCCTTTGTTCAAGCCCTAAGCAACCAATTCTCTATCAAAGACTTGGGCCCTCTTCATCATTTTCTAGGAATCGAAGTCATTCCTATGCCTCATGGTCTATTTCTTTCCCAATAATTGAAGATTACTCTCCTCTCATTTACTTAGTCAAGTCAAGATTATTGACTAAGTCAAGTCAAGATTATTGACCTCATAATTCTTGCCCATGACTCATGCCCATAATTCATGCCTTTGTATTTACTTTATAGCTTTTCATTCAACTTGTATTCCCTATATATATTGTAATGTAAATCATTGTACAACACACAATTCAATACAATAACATTTCAACCTTTATAAACTGGTCTGGACTCAGGTCGAAAATTTGGGTTACTTGATCCAACTAGAATCATGCTCAACCGTGGATGTTGCCTTTTTAAAAATGTATATTAATTCATGACCTAGTTGTCTAACAATATGGTTCTTTTTTTTAACAAACCAAACCAAATTTCTAGCAAGATGCTAGCAGGATGGAAAGAAACAGTGCACCAGTGTCTCCAAAAAGCAATATGGTTCTTGCCATCACAATAATGGGTTAATCCATGTGAGTGGAAGATTAAATGGTTTTTATGCATAAAGATTGCTTTTATAAAAATATTTAAAACACACACACTAGCAATAGCATTAACATATACTCACCACCATGATTTCTAGTGTACATGTTTTAAATTTATAAAATAAAACGCTAGTTGCTTAACGTTCTAAAATCCACACAATAGGCAAGTGTATATATCGAGCGTAGTGTAGAAATGAGCAAGTACCAAGTATCGAATCCAATGACACAATTTTTACTACTCAGTTTCCTAAAAATTACTAAAAATGTTTTTAATTGCTTGAAAGAAATATAGAAGAGAGATTTAAACCGTAAGAGAAATCAATATTAAAATAAAGGTGTTGCTTCAGGATCAGATTTTACTTGGTATGAGATAATAGTAGATTTTTATTTAAGTGACGTGTTTAAAAACTAGGCATAACCACACTAGAATCTAAATGATTTATGTTCTTAAAGTTAGTGTGAGGGTCTTCCTCCCCGGTAAGCTCACCTCTCAACAATGATGGAAGTATCGACCAAGATTTTGTTAACCCAACCCCAAAAGACACATCTCCCACAGTCGCTATATTGACATTCAACTACCATTTTCTTTTGTGAATAGTTTGCCAACGGCCGGAGCGGCTAACAAACTACCACTTGACATGTTAGGGTGACGCCGCCTGCCGCATACGCTCATCCCCTACTTGAAATAATTAAATTTTCAAAAATTGATTGATCTATTATTAATTATGCGGCAATATAATAATAGAAGTAAATATAGACCGTTTACTTCTAACACGAGTTCACCAATCTTTAGTTTACGCCAAAGCCAACACATAGACCATGTAGCTAAGTCGCTCAACCAAATCTTGGCTTATCACTATGACCATGTGTAAGACCCAAACTAAATAACCCAAAAGTTTCGGAATTTAATGCGACACATGGCAAATTCGGGTTAACTTTCTATAAACATTTACCATTTAACTTAGTTAACTTTAATATATTTAGTTTAATTCAGAGGAATTAAATTGGTTAAAAATATGTGAAACGACACGACAGATAATCCGGTAGGTTATCGAGACATAAATACGAATAACTGACCCCAAACATTGGTGAAATAATAAAATAAATAATTGTGATTTTTTTTGATATTATTTGCAATTATTTGCAATTATTTGCTTATCTGAAACTATTTGTGAATTGTTATGCAACTACGTTTATTTTATCGAAACACGTCACCGATCTCCTAACCGACACCCGATGAATCGACAATAATTCGGGTCTAAAAATATTGGGTTGGACATTGGCGATGTTTGGGTTAAACGTCTAAGGCCCAAAATAAAAGGAAAATAAAGAAAAAAAATATAATATGCTGAGCCCAGCCCAACTAAAGTGGACCAGGTCAGCCCGAATGGCCATTTGCACGACCGAACGACCATTCGCAGGGGAACGACCATTTACCGGGGAACCGACCTAAAACACCTATAAAACCGATTTTTAACACCATTCATCTCATAAACACAACCCTAATCCGACCATAACAGACTCTATACGAAAAATATCACTCATAACCTTTGCCATAACCATAACCATAATCAATCAATTATTGGAGCTTTGGATGTTTTTTAATCACCCGAATGAAGTGCTTGAGGTCTATTATCAATCTTTTACTTGTTTCAATCCTTTTGATTATGTTTAATTATGTTTTTGTCCATAAAATCCAAAGTCCAGATCTGATCAAAAGTTGTTTTATCAATAACAAATGATTTGTAGATGATTAACATGTTTATGTGATGTGTTTTGATGATGATTTGATTATGCTATAACATAGGATGCATGTTTAATCAGAAACCCTAACTTTGATGAATCTTGATAACCCTAGGTTATATGATTATGATGTTAGATCTGACTTGGATGATTTGTATGATGATATTATGTTAGTCTAGGATGATTAACATGTATTTGATGTTTGATTAACATCGATTGATCCGTTGTTTATACCTTACTATAAATGGAAACTTTATTGATTTTGGATTTCTAAGTTAAGATTAATACATGTTATGATGTATGTAATGCTATGAGATGATTAGCAATGATTATCTATGATTGATAAAACGTTGTTTCGGTGGAAACCAAACTCGATGCATGTACTTACCAAAGATGGAAACTTTTGCATGTTATATGTGTTCTTGGTGTTCATAACTTACTAAGTTTGGAAAGTTTACATGAGATACAAGTTGTAGGATACATGGAATGTGGTGTATGACTTGTGGTGATTCATGACATGTTAGAAGTAGGATGTATACGCAAACTTGTACTTGCAAGCATATGTGATATGTGACACATTACGTGACAACTAACATGATACATACTAGGAATTGCATGAACTATGTATGTGATGTAATTCTAGGTCTATGTAGATTAATCAAACAAGAAACATTAACGGGTCACCAACAGGTCGGCGGGTCAAACTTGGTCAAACATAGTCAAACACTTTTGTAAAACACAAACTAAGGCATTGATCGGATTCAATGGATTAACTGGACAAATACAAACATTGGACAAACACTTATAGGTTGTTGTATGATAGGTTTCTAGTAGTGGGATATCTATTTTACAAAACACTTGGTTTACTTTAGCACGCAAAGCTAAGGTGAGTTTCACGACCCCTTTTTACTGGTTTTCTTGTTGGGGGAGAAACATGCTACACAAACACACGAACGTTGTAGATCATATGTACTATTATATCACTTGTTTACTGTAGCGTAACTCCCATTCTTAAGCCCTTACATTATAAACCATAGTTTGTGAAGCATAGGGAGGAGATGTGAATAGATCTATTAGGTCTGACAAGCCCCACCTGTGTCAACTGGAGGTTGAGCAGTTGCATATTGTCTTAAACAGTCGTCACCTTTTAATGGGCAGTGACAGGAGGCAAACAACTACCAACAGTCAGCAATGGTTTATGTACGCTTAGTAACTTGTTAATGTCTAGCTAGCATTGGGATATAATTACTAAACGGATGTGAGTCTATATGAACAAATAGATAAACGGATTTACTTACATTAAAACCTGTGAACTCACCAACTTAATTGTTGACACATTTTGGCATGTTTTCTCAGGTATCTAAGATAGCAGCAGCTAGGATGCACGTGGAGTCACACTTGCATGCATACAAACACCATCACTTGGTTTTCGAACATTTCAATTGTTATATTGGTTTTGGTAAACTCGCGACTGTATTGAGAGATGTTTTATATTTTGCTTCCGCTAAACTTTTAAAACTCGAACTGTATGGTTTATTCATGTATGATTTTGAAAACATATAGAGGTCATTCATTCAACCATTGACTGGATCCTGGTATGTAACACGCCTCACGGTAAAACCCCGCAGTGGAAATTTGGGGGGTGTGACATTTAACGTATCAAAAGTGTTTTACAGGGAACCCATTTAGAGTCACATGGATGATAAAACACGTCAACTTGTTTACCAAAGACGATTCATTAAAGTTTCACCTACCAAAATAGTTACAATTTCATTTACAATTTAAAAATATAAGTAGAAGCATTGATGAGATCGCGGTTGGTTTTTCAAAAGGTGAGCTTGATCATCATCCAGGCTTGGCATGACATTACCTAGGGACAAACATGAGGTTATAACCCATTAGAGATGTTAACCGGATGTTAGAAATCAAGAACAAAAAAAAAATATGAAGAAGCGGAATTCCCTGTCGTAGCTTACGGCTGATGATGGTGGTTGTCTGTTGCTTGGCCGTAGCCTACGGCCCAACAGCCGTAGGTTACGACTGTCAGTGGCTGACTTGTTGCCCTTTTTAAGCCGTAGCTTACGGCTTAGGGCCGTAATCTATGGTTTTAAACTATTGTAAGGTCCATATTTTGTTAATCAACAAGTCCCCCTTGTCGCCTATAAGTCCATTATGCGAATTACAAGTCTAGGAATTAAAACTAGGCTCACTTACTTCGTTTGCACTACAATGACTCTCAATTGCACATCCTTTACTAGATTATTACATCAAAGTCCTAATAGCAGAATCCTAACCAAATGTTCATGTGTAAAGTCTAAAAATGACTTACCTTATACTTGATCTTTCCTTCGCGAGTCCTTTTCGATTTGACTTGATGATGATTCTAGCTCCTTTCCTATTAGTTTATGGTTCACTCAATTATTAGAACCATTATAATTTCCATGATTTCATTGCACATAATGCCTGATACTCAGCATTCGCAATACATGTGTTTATAACCTATACTACTTATAGGTCTAGTTAGACATCGGTTTTAAGTACCTGTTAGACACTACCATCATCATTTAACCATGACGATCATCATTTACTGGTTAACGACTCTATTCCTAATGATACACATAAGCTCATTAATTGTCGCCATTATGACGGCATTTGATTCACTTAGACATTTTATCGATCACATAGTAGGTGTTTATTTTATATTAAGACAATAACCAAATTCAAGAGCATTATAAGCTCATCCACAATCAAAATCACCCATTTTACATATCATTCCATCATTTATATAACAGGTTTAAATAATAAGGCCTACTACATCATCTAAATGTTTAAGTTGGTGGATTTCATCAAATTCCATGAAACCCATCCCCTCCCTTCGATAAAATTTTACTATTTGTCCCCAAACCATATTTATAATTGGATGTCTCGTGAATACAATGTTCCCACACACTAGAATTCACGCCAAAATCGCGCGGTAAACCTGTTGTCACAGTCGGACACAATCGACACCGATAACCCATGTCAGGCAATTATTTCGTTCATGTAAACATCCGCCATCTTTTCCGAAGTGCATGACTCGCGGATCGGAATAAAATGGGTGCTTTTGGTCAATCGATCCACTACTACCCAGATGGCGGCGAAACCTCTCGTAGTCTTTGGTAGTTTTGTAAGTAGATCCGTTGTTATACGCTCCTATTTCCATACGGGTGTTTCTAATGGTTGAAGCTTCTCGTATGCTTTCTAGTGTTCGGCTTTGACCTGTAAACAGGTCACACACCTTTCCATGTACCTTATAATGCTTCGTTTCATCCTGGACCACCAATAATCCCTTTTAAATCGTGGTACATCTTGGTAGCCCTTGGGGGAACGGAATACCAGGATTTGTGCGCTTCGTCTAATAATAGAGCTTTAACCCCACATGTATTCGGAATCCAAATCCTCCCGGATCCGGTCCTCAACCCGTCACTGTTTTCTTCGAGATCTTCTATGTGACCCTTAATTCTTTCTTTCTTACAATTTTCTTCCCTTAAGGTTTCAGTTTGAGCCCCGCAGATTTGGTCAAAAAGACCCGAAGTCACTGTTAATTGCATGGATATCAAACGAATCGAAGTGTAATCCCCCTTTCGACTAAGGGCATCCGCTACCACATTGGCTTACCTAGGGTGGTAGTGGATCTCATAGTCATAGTCCTTGAGTGTCTCGAGCCATCTTCTCTGCCTCAAGTTCAAGTCTTTTAGATCGAAGAAATACTTCAAGCTTTTGTGATCAGTGAATATCATGATCTTCACACTGTATAAATGATGTCTCCAAATTTTCAAAGCGAATACCACGGCTGCCAACTCGAGGCATATGCTATCACCTTACCTCGTTGCATAAGCACACACCCGAATCCGAGGTGGGATGCATCGGAATATACCACAATGTCCTTTGTGCCTTCAGGTAAGGTTAACATGGGGGCGTGGGTTAGCTTTTCCTTGAGGGCATCAAAGGCTCGATCTTGTTCCTCTCCCCAAACAAATTTCTCATATTTACAGGTCAATTTGGTCAATGGAGCAACAATTTTGGAGAAATATTGAATAAACCTACAGTAATAACCCGCGAACCCCAAAAAGATTTGGATCTCGGATGGGTTTCTTGGTGGGTTCCATTTGGCGCAGGTTCGATTTTTTATGGATCCACCAAGACGTCCTCGACATCAATGAGGCATCCCGTAACCAAAAGGCACATTTAGAGAATTTTGCGTATAGCTTTTCTTTCCTTGGAACAAATAGTAACTCGCATAGGTGGCGACCATGCCCGACCTCGCTTCGCGAATATATCAATACTTCATCAATGAACACAGTCACTGACTTGTCCAGCATGGGCTTGTACACTTAGTTCATGAGATCCATGAATGCCCGCGGTGCATTAGTTAATCCAAGAGACATCACAACGAACTCGTAGTGCCCGTATATGGTATGGAAAGCGGTTTTTGGAATGTCTTCTTCCTTTATTTTTAACTGATGATATCCTGATCGCAGATCGGTTTTTGAAAACCAACTCGCGCCCTGTAGTTGGTCAAACAGATCGTCAATTCTAGGAAGCAGGTAGCGGTTCTTTATGGTGAGTTTGTTTAATTCGCAGTATTCGATGCACCTCCTCAAGTTTCCATCCTTCTTTTTCACAAATAACACTGGTGCTCCCCACGGGGAGACACTCGGTCGAATGAAACCCTTTTCGAGCAGATCTTACAACTAGACCATAAACTCTTGAAGGTCCAAGGGTGTCAGGCGGTAAGGTGCCTTAGCAACTGGCTTAGCACCCTGATGTGCTTTGTATGGTCTAAAACTATAACCAAATCTTGACACCTAGTAATATAAAACATACTCAACTAAACTAGACCACACGATAGGCAAGTGTACCTATCAATGCAGTACAGAATAAGTAAGTCCAAGTATCGAACCCACAGGAACAACTAGAAAACAAAATTGGATTCGACTAAGACTTATAATAAATGGTTTAAAAGTTGATTTTTGGTTTTTAATAATTCAATAAAATAAATAAATAAAGTAAGTAAATAAGATAAACAGACGGTAAAGATAATCAAGGAAAATATCATGATATATCTCCTCTCACCAACACACCCCAAAGAATCGTAAGGAATAAAACACTGGCTATCGAGCTCGAATCACCTCCTGATCTCACCTCACTATGGATGCTAAGGTACTCTAATGACTCGATCACCTCCCGGTCTCTCTAATCACAATACACTCGAAGATGTAAAGGAGTAATTTAATTGGGTTAACTATGACTTGGTATTGCAAAAAACTAAAGATAACTAGGATAGGATCACCTCCCGATCTCACCCAAAACCTAACACCTAAAGCTCTAGACAACTGATGTGCCATCATTTACACATATAAAAGCCCTCTTGATTTACCTTAGTTATTCGGTTTAGAGACGAGGACTTGATTTGCATATAAACCTATGACTTGTGTCGACTTCGGCTCAGACGTGAGGGTCCATCCCTAAAACTCACTAATAAGATAAACCCGAGTGTTGAGTGAACATTGTGAGCAGGTATAGGTTTGAGCATAATCCAAGGGTTGAGTAGACGTGTCATGCAGTTTTATTTTTCTCACATAAAATAAATAAGTGGATTGAGGATTTGCTGATTGTTGTTTGCCTTAGGTGCACCTGTGTCTGATTGCTTGAGGACAAGAAATTGTCTAAGTGTGGGGTATTATAATGTGCCATCATTTACACATATAAAACATGCATAACTAGTCTCATAATAGGGCAAAACGGAGCTTAAATTGATGATTATAGCTACTTAATCATTCCTATTTGTGTTTTTCAGGAAATTGGAGCTCTAACCCGAAAATAGACGATTTTTAGGTAAACACAACAAAAACCGAAGATTCGTGAGAATACGAGACACACAACATGTTTCCCTTATGTGTAAATACCTTTTCGGGCTTAAATGATGATAAAACTGACCTGGAGTTGACCAAGCACGCTCATGCTCACTTGCACGAAGGTCACGCACGCTAGAAGACAACGCAACCAACTTGGGAGACAATAAAACTGGGTTTGACAGCTGGCACGCCCGTGCACATCCCCTGGCACGCCCATACACATCCCTTGGCACGCCCGTGCATGACAGAAAGTACAGACAAGACATATCTGCAGCAACAGGACATACGTGGGGTAGTTGCACGAGCGTGCCACCTCCCTTCGCACGCCTATGCACCCCCTGGAAGCTCTATAAATAGTAAGTTGACCTCAATCATTTGGTATTCCTTCTTGTGCCTTCTTGGGCTGACTTCCAAGCTTTTTCTAGAGATCTTGTTGTCTTGTGAGAGGCCTTAGGGCCATCCTAACATCCCACCAAGGTTAGGCCTCATCCTACCTTGATCATCATGGCCGAGGATGGAATCGTATGAGTAGTTACATGCAATATAACATCGAGGGTCGTGAGGATTACACTAGATACATAGCAACAAGAAGATGGAAGGCTTGTCTATGAGCAACAATATTCTTGTGTTGATCATTCATTATGGTTATATCTTTCTATTATCTCCAACAAGAAGATGGAAGGCCTTAGTGCCATCCTAACATCCCACCAAGGTTAGACTTTTATTATTAGTAGTAGTTTATTTTTAGTTATTTCGTGTGTTATCTTCCTAACTAATTCTTGTTTCTTTATCTTTGTGACAGGTTCAATTAGTGATTAACTTGATAAGCCTTTAAAATCAACCCTAACTTAATTAACAAAATTAACTATCATGAGGTTCGTACGGCTTCTAGTAGCCCTGAGCTCGATCCAAGGCAAGGAAACCGGTAGTAAGACAGATCTATCGGGCTTCTGATATCCAAATCGGATTCTAAGCAATGGCTTCTGAAGTGGATTAGATCCGAGTGACACGTTTCTAGTTCTTACCAGATGTATGAGTGATTTTCTTGGCAAAGGGAGGATTCCCTATGGGTGCACCAGTGATCTTCCGATTGCACACCCTTAGGATTATGTTCCACCTTTGTTAAGGATTTCATTCATCTCGGGGGGTTATGGGTTGGGTTTGTTTACCTTTGTTCCACATAATACTGCAGCCAGATGAATATTATACAAAGGAAGAGAGTTGGGAAAAAAGGCATTCAGTCTTCACAAGCAATATGTTAGATCTAATAAGGAAATTAAAACTGCAAAGCCTACAAGGATTTGACATAATCATGGTGCCAATGCTTATAGACCTGCATTACTACGTGGTAGGCTTCAACATCTGGAATGCCATTGTAGAGCTACTGGATAACTCAAACGATGAAACAAATTTTGAAGGACGATACAAAGGAGTGCCACAAGTGCTGGTAACAAAACAGTAAAAAAAATAATAAATTTGATAAACAATCATATATTAATGTACGTAATAACTTTCTTATCTTGCACTTTGCTTGTAGCGCCATACGTTGTATCTTTGCTTAAAGACTATCTGCAGTAGAAGCAACAACATCGAAAACCTCGCCACTGTACCAATAAAACGGAGAGAAATGAGCTGGCGGACCACAGAAAATGCAGTAGATTGCGGAGTGTTTGCAATGCGGCACATGGAGACATACAATGCAGAACAAGATTGGACATGTGAATTGTCAAACGAAGGGGACTTTCAAAAAGAGCAGTTAACTATGTTACGACTAAGATACGTAGCAAAGATTATACTGTCTGACTACAACTTGATACGAGCCGAAGTAGTTGATGACGCAAAGAATTTTCAGAAAGTGCCAAACAAAGGAACAATGATGGCTAACTTGTACAAAAAATTAAAGAAAAGACAGGATGATATATAGAAATTTACATGTTTTTTTACACGCAATAGCATTAGTAAATAATACGCAAGTACATTTTTTTGAAACAGTTGTAATATAGATAACACTATTAGCTTTGATTGTTGATAACACGCAAAGGGTTTTACATTTATACGCAAATGTATCAAATTAAACTATTGAAAAATATAATATCAAAAGTATTTGATTAATACTAAAACGCAATTGTTTTTATATTAAAACGCAAATATAAATTCTAGTGTTAAAATTCTAATGTAAAGTAATGTTTACACATCAATAACACAATTCATACATGTTTTAAACATCACAAAACAAAAATTATTCACCCTGCACATCATCCATCACCTAATCCTCTTCAATCCCATCTGCATCATTAACTTCAACATCTTCATCAGGTTCATCAACAAGCTCGAGATTCTGACCAGTTTGCTCCTTCGCATGCTTACGTCTGACATGCCCTATTTCACCACAAATCTTGCATGCGCGTGGTTTTTTGCCACTGCGACTTATAGCCTTCTCTTTCTATGACATGATCCTCTTTTGTTTACCTCGGCCTTTATTCTTTATACCATTGGGTGATCGGACAGTTGCCTCCAACGGTTTGTTGTAGCCAAGCAAACTCGCATGTCTATCATATTTAGTCTGCCCCAATTTACTTTCCCTAACCTCCTCAACCTTATCCGTCATCTCCTTCATCTGATCCCTGACCTTTTGAAGCTCATCCAGATCATGTATTAGATTGTTGGCAAGATACTCACCAGCAAAAACAATTTCTCTCGCAAGTTGTTTAGCCCGCTTGATTTTATCATCCCCAAAATCAGCAGCATCAAACGCGTGACTGATCTCATTAGGAACAACCTCCTGCGTCCACCGTTTCAATACATATCGATTTGGGAAAATTTTGACTCTATACAGCTTGAACACAAAGAAAATGTGTCTGCATAACAATCCATATTGTTCAAATCTTTTGCATGTGCATATGCCAATTGCACCTTCAGGATTCTTCTCTTCCTTCTTGAACAAAACCTGTGTTTTTAATTAAGACGCAACAGTAAATGTTAAGACGCAAACAATAAATTTTACATACAGAAAACATCAAAAACCAAAAAAAAAAAAAACAACTTTACCTGTAACAAACCTTCTCCATATGCCTTGGGATCCTCTATAAAATTCTTCAAAAACCCTTCACCATGTTTTTGTGTTTGGACATTTATCAAATCATTCGAAGCATCTATTTCATCTTGAATGTCAAAAAAAGTAGTGCGTGTGAAAATCTTGGCTGCTTGCGCCTCAAGTGGATTGTCAGTCCAAAGATCAGGCTTAGTGTGCCTGGAGTCATGATCATTTTTCCTGTGGGAAAACCTATGAGCCTCCATTGATGTTTCAAAATGATTTAAAACTCAACAAGTGTTAGTTGAGAATTAGCAGCTTGACAGAAAAAGTGGTTCTCGCTCTCTGATCTTGAAGTTGTTCGCATTAGACCAGACATAGGCTCGTCACGATAGAAAGCTGGAATCCAAATTGATCTCAACTCAAACATATCAGTAAGCCAGTTATTGTCATCCAAATGGTAAGTAGTCATTATAACACCCCACTCAAAATCAAACTTCTCCGGGCTAATCGAATATGTCCAAACTATACTATATATCCGACGTTTGAACTCATCATCACTACATAACGCAGGTCCAACCTTAAAAAAAAAAAAAGAGGTTTCAGCAAAAATAAACAATATGGGAAGATAAAAAAAGGATAAAATAATAAAATAATACGCAACTTTATAGTAGTTTGAACGCAACTGTTATATTGATGATAAACTTTAAACGCAAACGTAATATTAAAAAGGACGCAAGTATAATATAAATCTAAAGGGTTACCTTATCAGAAACATTTTTCATTATATGCCACATGCAAAGTCTATGTCTGCTAGAATGAAATACACACTGTATAGCATTCTTCATCCCAGGGTCCTGATCAGTAACAACTACTTTTGGATGTTTTCTAAATGATTTAACAAGCATCTCCGGCAGCCACTTGTATGATTTTGTAGTTTCAGAAGACAACAAGCCAGCACCAAGGGTTACATTGCGACAATGGTTGTCGATGCTTGTAAATGGGACAAATACCATCTTGTATCTAAAAAAACCATAAAATCAATATTAGATAAAAGAAAATATACATAACATTCAAAAGTATATATTGGGCCTACTTGTTGGTGTTAAATGTCGCATCAAATGAAATGACATCTCCAAACTCCATATAGTTCTTCTTGCATAAAGCATCAGCCCAGAATAACGCAGTAAGAGCATTATTAGAATCAGTGGAACACTCAAATGAATAGTCCGGAAGATATTTTTTCTTGTCATTCAACTTAGAAACAATCATATCAGCATCATATTCACTAATGAAACTGTTTAAACCACTTTTAAAATTTTTGCAATCAACAGCAGTTGCCCCCACATGTTCAAATCCACGATATTTTGTCCGCATAATATTGAATGCTTTCACCGGACCAAGGTTCAATGCAGATAGATCACAAATCATTTCTTCTTGAACATGTGTTAAGTGCCTATTAGCTGCTAACAAATGCATATCAGACTGTGACACAAAAGGATGATTGTGGCCTTCAACAAACTTATAAATCTTGTACTTCTTTCCATCCTTAGAACCACGGCAAATATGTGCTCTGCATCCCGTACGAATAGACGTCTTTTCCTCGGCCTTTTAATCTTTTTTTTAGAACTGTCGCCATGAATAACTAAATCATCACTACTGCCTTTCTTAAATCCCTCTTTGTAACATGTAAAATACTTAATAGTGATAATATTCCCAACAACACTTTGAGTGCTCTTCCTGGCACAGAAACCTAAAACGCGTATGCTTGTTCTAGACTGTCGAATACCATTCCAACTTCTGGCTTGGGAATTCCTTCAACCTCTGGATTAAAATCTGTTGTACTTCTTCTACAACATCTTTTTCACACAATTCTACAAATTTAAAAAAAACAAACATTTAAACGCAATTTGATTAGAGATAAACGCAAATAAAGTAATGATTAATAACTGAAATTATCATGCATAAAAATACAAATTAAAACATAAAAAAAAGTTTGGGAAAAGAATAAAACAACTAAATACAATTAGAATTCCATTACACATATATCAAAAACCCAAATTTAGTACATCATTGTATAAAAAATATAATAACAGCACCTTAAACTCTTAAACAAACTTTTAAATGCAATTACTAATAATTAAAATGCAAATAATCAAGTTGTTAATAAATTATATAACATGCATAAAACTTACAATTAACATGCATGAAACTCTTAAATAAGACATTTATACGCAATTACTTATAATTAAACGCAAATAAGCAAAGTGTAAACAACATGACATTATCATGCAGGAAACTTACAATCAAAACACATTCAATCAGTTATAAACAATACATACTAGATCTACAAAACGTTGTAATATACAATCACAAATGACTGTATAATAAATTTAATGACAAAACCTTGAACTCTTTGGTGTTCTTCAATAAAGTTAAAATCCTCGTTCGAATTCACTTGACCTTCGTGATTTGGATCATTAGGCACAATATCTGAAAACAAAAACAACAACAAACAAATCGAGCTATAGAATAAGTAAAATTTACACATTACTTTCAAAATCTCCATCTACATTGACGTTAATGTCTGGAATTTCATTAAGATCTTCAAAAAACAAGTATAATTCAGCACAATTCATATCAATTAAACATCAATTGGACGATGATCAAGTATAGAATAATCACGCAAACATGATATATTAATCTTTGACTATTATTTACCAAACATGATGTATGAATATTCAGTTGTTAATGCAACTTAAAGAACTTTGATACGGTTATTGAAAATCGCTGATTGATTAAACGTCGAATTAGGTTTATTATGATTTTGAATTTGAACGTGATCATGCAGTTATATTTTGATAAAGGATTGCAACGTGATTGCAGGGATATATAAAAAGGCTATATTACCCTTTGACTGGCGTACTTAATTGCAGATTTCAAAAAAACCTGTCTGCCGCGTGGCGAGTTCTAGTTGGTTCTTACAGTTTGTACGCTGATGTACTTTGTACTGTATACTTTCTCATATAGTAATTAGACTCAAGAAATAGAATGTTATTTGGGAATCAGATCCGAAGTTTAGAATAAATCCAATTTAGATTGTGTTCAATCATAATCATTTGGAACAACTGGGGTAGAAGTTGTTCTTAGAAATTTTGACGTAATGGTGGCTGAGAAAACAGAAATATATGTGTTACATATTTATTATTATTATCTACATCTATATTATACATTATAAAGGAGGAGGCATGGCAAATATGACCAAATTGTCTAAAGTTAAGATGGTATACCAAGGGTTTCTTTACAATTTCTTAAATTTTACCACTTTTCTTCCCTAAATGCCCTTAGAAGATAATCACGCTACTTGTTTTCCCATTATGTTCATTGATGCGTTAAAGTGATTCTCCTCACAATGGTTTCTCCTTCAATAGGTTGCAAACTGTATATAGCTCGGGGCAGGCAAAAAGTTTATAACACCCATTCATCAATTCAATATCATATCAATCATAATCCTTTAATTTTCACCAACAACAACTATCAGGTATCAGGAAGCGAAGTGCTAGAAAGAAACTCTGATGTGCGTCAAGAAATGGAATCTATGAAGGTAAACTGAATAACCAAATTTTAGGTTTATATTAAAAATTAACTCCTTATCTTTACAAGAATCTGATTTGCTTTGCAGAAGATTGATGAGTGTGTTGGTGACACAGAAGCAGATGTCGATAACCCTGTCCTCAAGGCTGAGCAAGATGCACAGGTATCTATCCACAGTTGATTGTAACAAAGTTTTCTTGTAAATGGCACACTAAAAGCAAATATATTGAGGTTTATTTTGTAATTTCAATATCACACAAGTAACCCTAATAAAACCTTTTTGGTTATTTCATATACATCGTTTTGCATTTAAAGACAATGGAAGGAAGACAATATGTTTTTACACTTTTCCTACAACTTGGTGGGCTAACACAACTACGCTTGTGCATTGTTCAAAAAAAATATATATATATATATATATATATATATATATATATATATTTATTTTAACCGTCCCGCAGCAACACGTAGGTTTCCCACTAGTCTTTATTAAAATATTTGACTCAAGATTTTTCTTCTGAATATTTATTAATGTTAGGTGTAAGTGTAACACATATGAACACTTTTGTTGAAAAGTGTTTAAATTAATGAGATGAATCGAGGACGTCCTTTGCTTTCACATTTTCAATTCCATCTTTAAGAAGACTCAAAAACCGTGGAAATTGGTTTGTCAATGGTCTTCTTTAACAACACTTGAACGCCTTGTATTTGTCTATGGTGGACCCCTAAAATGGTTTCTACAATTATTTGAACACCTCAAAAGCAAAGCAAAGCAAAGACCAAGACCGGACGTTGTTGCTTAGTGTTTCCTTTTACCTAGGCCAGTAACGCCTCGGAACAACGCCTGTCCTAAAGGAGGGCGCCACCGTAGTCCGTAGGGGTGTGAGCCTGTTAACGGGTGCAAGAGACTTTTGTAGGTGGATCCACCCTTTTCAACCAATTATTTTTTTTAATTACTAGTTAAACCACAACGTGCTAGTTAAAGCATTGTATATACCTGGTTGACGTTATGTTAAACCATAACACATGGTCTAAGTAAAGTGTTCTATGTATATAGCTGTGTTATATTTTTATATGCTATTATCTATTTATCTATAGGGATCAATGTGAAATCATACCCATTAAGGTTGAAAGGGTCCGGCGTGTGAGAGGACTCGAACTTATGACTCAAAGGTTGTTAAAACTAGGATTTTACCATTAAACTATGTCTTTCAATCAATCCAAAAAAATAAAAGAAAGAAAGAAGGAAGGTATTTTGCATCTTTCGAATATTTTCAAGAAGTAATGTTATTTGTTCATGTGGACCCTTAAGACTTTCAAAATCACATATTATATAAAGATACAAATGGTAACGTCGGCTGTGAGAGGGCTTTACTGTAGCTATCTCACAGCCGACGTTATTCCACGTGGCTACATGCTTTGACGTCAACGGCGGCGATCAATAACACTTGCCCGGTCGATGTGCTTCCACGTGGCTAGCTGGTTGGACCTCAACGACGGCGATCAATAGGCCAAAACGCTCGGAAAAAACACCATCACAACCTGCCTTCGCCTTAACCACTCGCCAGAGGTTGGCTTAGTGCTTTGATTACGACCGCCGGGCAGTTGTTCGACTAAACAATCATCTGCATGAAACTTCCCGTCCCCCGTTTAGTGCGCTCAGGGTTGTTCGACTAAACAATCATCTGCATGAAACTTCCCGTCCCCCGTTTAGTGCGCTCAGGGTTGTTCGACTAAACAATCATCTGCATGAAACTTCCCGTCCCCCGTTTAGTGCGCTCAGGTGTCGTACGCGCCGGCAATATGAGACGCGCCGCCGCCAGCGGCGGCGCTCCGACGTTGCTCCACCGGGAGCTCCGCCTCTGATGGTGGTCGGAACCCCTTTGCCCTCCCCTTCTCCAGTTCTCCCTCTCTCTCTCTCTCTCTCTTTCTCTCTCTCTCTCTCTCTCTAGAATGATGTCTGCGTATTTTGGTTTGTGTGTAACAACTAAGAAGTGAAGGTGACAGAGTGGTTTTGGCATTTTATATATGGGTGGTTTGATGGTTTTGGAGAAATCAGTGTGGTGTTAATGACTTGATATTAATCAATGGTTCAAATCTTTGTTTTTATGTCACAAGTGGATGCTTCATGCCTTTTCTTGCCAACACTTTAATTCATCAATTAAATTATTATTCTTTTAAAAAAGAAAATATATAAACGTCTTTCTAAATTGCCATTTTATTTCAAATAAAAAAACGGTAACTTTCATAGAAAATAAGTTGCCGCCACGTCGAGGCCGCTTTGCTTATGTATAACAAAGTCATGTTAATGTCATTATCGTGATGCTTGAAATGCACTCGCAAACACTAGGCCGTCGCTGCAACGCACGACGCCGGTAAAAAACGAGTTTCTCTACATGTTGTACAATGTTCTTGAAAAAGATTTTTGAAAATATATAACTTTACAAATTTACACGCAGATATATGAAATTGCCCCATAATTTATAAGTTATGTTGAGAAAAAGAATTGTGATAAACATACAGAACAAGTGCAAAAAATATCGCTCAAAGGAGGTTGTCGTAGCATCAACTACTATAATATAATATAACCTTACTTTATTTAATTACTAGTTTATTTATACCCTGGGAGTGTTCCGAGGTTAACAAATCTAATATAACTAGATAAAATGTTGGTTGAAAAAGCTTAATTAATATGAAACTGTTTTGTTAAAGTATAAATTATCAGGAGATCGCATTAGCCAGTAAGGTTAATAATAACAATAATTTATGTGTATGGGATATATCCAAAGCATTGAGTAAGGAAAAGGTGACCCGAAGCATGATTAAGTGACGATATGATAGGAATACAGAAGTAGAAGCAATGAGGAATTCTCAACTGTTATGAACAAAATTTGACCATCTTGTCACCTACAACTACCCTAGATAACTCGCATTCCATTCAGCTTAGTTCATCCCAATGCCAACAACGAAGAGAAACAATAGTTCACTCTTTGAAAGAATTCAAGACCCAACCAATTGAAAACAAAGCTAAAGCAACAAAACATGCCTCAAGAGTTTAAAAAGGGTGTTTAAGGTACTCGACATCGGACTCAAAGTTAAATATGTAAGCATTACCTCGACTCTTTTAAACGAAAACGGTACAACAAAAACCGCCTTTAGAAACTTCTCAACCGGACCAAGCTTAACAGGGTTGTCATCTTTGTACTCTTTTAGCTTCCTTTATTCTTTTTTAGACATATGCCTGATTTACTACAAAGAAAGTAACAAAATGACATCAAAATAAACTAAAACCATTTCATTGAACACCTTGTGAGCATGACAAAAAAATCAAAACACATGCAAGATTAAATCATGAATAATATACAAACATTCAATGAACCACCTTGTCCACCGAATCATCATCGTCATCATCAATTCACTACTCACCATCCCCAAAAAGATCCATATAATATACCCCTCTTTTTAATTTCATATCAAATCTTTCTTTTATTTTCACATACCCAAGTCAATAAAAATCAAATCTTTATTATCTTTTATCATGCCCAATTCAATAAAAATAAAATACTCATTATCTTTTTTTATACCTGATGGGATTGGGTACTGATCACTGCGCAAAGCATACCCAAACCCGGAATACAACATCGCGGAGCAACTCTCCGCGCGCAAGGGAAACTTCCCCGGCAAGGAAGGCAACAACGGACCTCCTACAATCACGGAGTAATGCCCGCACGCGGAAGCGGTAAAAGCGGTAATCGTTCCATGTTTCCTTATTTATAGCTTCCCCTTAACTACTTTACTAATATAGTTTAGGGTAGTGGAGACAACCCTAATCGGGCCTGGCCCATTACGATTAGGGTTTTGGGTAATGGTGGCATACGTCCACCTCTATATAAGGGATCATATCCCTAATAGAGAGGACACTTTTGGCTAACCCTAAGAGCTATCACACTTGATAGTATCCCCATTCACCCCGTTTTTGTTATAAACTACTACCTTGTGTAGTCGTCTCCCTACCCACATCAACTTTACTTGCAGGTTACTCCAATCCAGGAAGTGCTAGTGAAGGATCAACCCTGTGGTAACATCTGGTCTATCATCCCTATCAGGAGGTTAGACTATTTGTTTCTTCATTGGCGCCATCACTTACGGTCTTCTAATCTTTCAAACTAGTACGAATGGATTCTGGAGCCGAACAACGTGCCGACCCCATCACTGCTGAAGATGGAGTGCAGCAGAACCAAGACACAGGAGCACCAACTACAGTGACCAAGAACGTGACTCAGAAGCAAGCTGCTACGAATTTTCAGTTATTCTCATCAAGAAAAACGGTGGTAGCAGCACAGAAGAGGCAAACTGAGCAACCTGTGGAAGACTTGGATGAGTGGCTGGCTCAAGAAAGTGCTAAGACAATAGCAGAATATCAGAAAAGGCTAATGGAAAAAGCCAGGTTGGAGTCACGAAAAGCTTTGAGTTTTGACACTCAAGAAGACTCTCAGGACAACGAGCAGCCTATTGTTCGTCCTGTAGCCAAAACTCGTCAGGTGGTACGTGGTGGAGAACGTGGTAGGAATACTCACGTTCAGGACCACGTCACCCTGAACGGGGAGCCCGATGGCTATGAGTCAGAAAACGAAATCCAATCTGATCCAACTTGGAAGCCACGTTCTAAATCTGTAGCCAGCAACCAGGCGCACCCAGATGATGACCTTAATAAACCATATCGTCCAAAATCATTTGCGGAAAGATCCAAGTTCTGCGCGCGAATCGCGCTAGCGCCTATGCCAGTCGAGTGCAAACTCCCAAACACAATTGGAAAGTACGACGGTTTACGTGATCCAGACGATCATTTGCATGCATTTGACTGTGCGGGCAGTTCTAAGCCATGGCCGTTTCAAGCTTGGTGCCAAGGGTCTGGTATGAAAGTTTGTCCAAACCCTCACGGGAGCGGCAAGGGTCTGGTATGAAAGTTTACCGGTGGGAAGTCTAGTCGACTTTGATGACCTGATAAAGAAGTTCAAGAACCACTTCTCCCATCTCCGGAAGCACAAAAAAGATAAAGCTCAAATTTTGTTATGCACCCAGAGAGAGAATGAAGGCCTAGAAGATTATATCGTTCGATATAACAAAGAAGCCCTTCAACTGGGATGCGGAGAAGAGCTTACCAGAGCTGCATTCATTCATGGAGTGTGAAATGATGACCTCATGAGATGCCTAACCGGAAAAGAAGGCGTGCCCGAAGCTTGGGACGAACTTATAGAAGCTGCGAAGGTATATGCATCGTCAGAACGCTCGTTCACGCGTTCAAAGAATGTCCATCACAATGGAAACCCAAGTGCAAACACGCATGACAAAGGGAAAGGAAAACAGTCCGTATGGTCCAGAATTTCGGGTACAGCGGATGAAGGAAAATACTCTTCAGTGCAAGATGCGCGGCACTATCTAAATAACAAGCACCCGCGTGATTCGAGACCACAGAGTAAGAAAAATTATGATTGGACTCCATTTTCCAAAACACCGTCGGAGGTCTTGAAGACCGAGCAGGTCCATTTTCCAAAACCCAGGGAGTTAAAGCAGGACAGAAGAAATGTTGACACAACAAAATATTGTGAGTACCATGAGGATTACGGCCATCTAACGGACAATTGTTATAGCCTGAAGATGGAAATCGAGAATGCAATTAAGTCGGGTCAGCTATCTCATTTAGTGAAAAACATGAGGAAAAAACCAAGAGACCCGCAAGGAGAAGGTGATCCTAATCATAAAAAGATCAAAAATCTCAATACGCATCACGTGCAGCGCTCGGATCGTCACCATTGTTACATGAATCACAGCAGGAATCAACGGAAGAGATCTTACTCCGTAGCTCAAGATGATTCCTGGAAAGAGGCGCCTGTCATTATGCCGCGTGTTAAAGGAGGGGCATCCTCCACAACACCGCTGATCATAACAGGAGTTATAGGACATTACCGCACAAGATACATGTTCCTTGATAATGGAAGCAGTACGGATATTATGTATCAACAGTGTTTCAATCAGTTAGATGCCGAGGATAAAGCAAAGCTCATCCCGGTCACAGAGCCAATTTCGGGATTCATCCACGAGGTAATCATCCCTCTTGGCATGCTCACACTCCCCGTCACGTGGACAGACGGACAACTCTCACGAACGGATATTTGTGATTTCATGGTCCTACCAGTGAATTCATCGCATGATGTCCTCATTGGAAGGGAAGGATTAGCTAAGTTTAACTGCAACGCGTCAACACCGCACCAGATGGTTGGTTTCCCAACGCGGGGAGGTGTGGCCTTCATACGCGGAAACAAAAGTTGCCACACAACTGATGCATTCAAACCCGCCAAGATAATGAAGCCAGCAAACCGCACTGATCCGGAAAAATGGGTCATTAACCCTAAATTCCCGGATCAGACGGTTGTCATAGGCCCAGTAATCTCCGACACCATTCGTGCGCATCTGAAGCAGCTATTGACTAAAAATATGGACGTATTTGCTTTTCAACCCGCATACATGGTTGGTGTCCCGCGCCACATTGCGGAACACAAGCTCAACGTTTACAAATCCGTTGAACCAATTGTCCAGAAGAAGCGCAGCATGGGGCCGGAGAAAACAAAGGCCATGAACGAACAGGTAGCTGAACTGTTGGACGCAGGTATTCTACGCAAAACAAGGTACCAAACTTGGGTTGCTAACCCAGTCATGGTAGGAAAGTCCAATGGCGGTTGGCAGATGTGCGTGGACTACAAAGACATAAACAAGGCCTGTCCGAAAAACTGTTATCCGCTGCCTGAGATTGATTTGAAGGTTGACTCCTTGGCACCGTTCAGATTCAAGTGTTTCCTTGATGCTTACAAGGGTTATCATCAAATTCAAATGGTGAAAGAGGATGAAGACAAGACATCTTTTCGCACAGACACAGGCACTTATTGCTACACAAAAATGCCGTTTGGACTGAAGAATGCAGGAGCCACATATCAACGCTTGATGGACACAATGTTCACTAAACAAATTGGGGTCAATCTTGAGGTCTACGTGGATGACTTGGTCATCAAAAGCACGGAGGAAGACCAGATGCTCTTGGACATCCAAAAAACTTTTGATCAGCTTCGCACAGTTCGAATGAAGCTTAACCCAAGCAAATGCTCCTTTGGAATGGAAGAAGGCAAGTTCTTGGGAGTGATAGTAACCAAGGATGGTTTTCGCGCGAATCCCGATAAGGTACAAGCAATTGAGCGCATGCCATCCCCGTCTTCCGTGCGGGAAGTACAAACATTAATGGGACGTTTAGTAGCTTTAAACCGCTTCCTCTCAAACTACGCATCCAAGTCGTTCCCTTTTGTAAACACACTGAAAAATTGTCTCAAGAAGTCAAATTTCAAATGGACGGAAGAAGCGGAAGCTGCCTTCAAAGAAATGAAAGAATGCTTGAGCAACTTGCCTACGCTCACGGCACCATTCCCAAAAGAACCACTGACATTGTACTTGTCAGTAACTGATAAAGCTATCGGTGCTGTCCTCATGGTTGATCGGAAGGGCGTCCAAACCCCAGTCTATTACGTCAGTCGTACTTTGCTTGATGCAGAGACTCGTTATTCCACAATGGAAAAACTAGTGTTGGCATTGGTACATGCGTCAAGGAGACTGCGGAGATACATCCAAGGACATCCCATAAATTTCCACACGGATTTCCGCATTAACGATATCCTGCGCAAACCAGAACTATCAGGGCGCCTGGCCAAATGGGCCATCGAATTAGGAGAGTATACGATCGAGTACAAATCAAGGCCATCTTTCAAGGGCAGATACTCGCAGACTTCGCTGCAGAGGTCCCTTCTGAGAACATAACTGAATGTCAGCAAGCACATATTACTACTCCCACTCCTGTAACATCGGAGAAATGGGAGTTATATACAGATGGGGCGTGCAATGATGACGGCGCTGGAGCAGGTTTGCGTTTGATCACACCGGATGGGAAGGAATTTACTTATGCAATTCGCCTTGATTTCCCTACAACGAATAATGAGGCGGAATATGAAGCATTATTAGCAGGGTTGCGCATCGCGAAAAAGATGGGCGTGCAACACTTAGAAGCTCATGTCGATTCTCAGCTGGTGGCCAACCACATCGACGGCTCGTACGAAGCGCGCGAGGCATCTATGATCCTGTACTTGGAACAGGCCAAGACCCTCATGCGCGAATTCGCTTACTGTAAGGTAAACCACATTAAGCGAAGCCAGAACAAGCCGGCATATGCGCTAAGCAAGATGGCATCGACGGTTTTCGACCATCTGGCAAAAGATGTACGGGTGGAGGTACTAGATCACCCATCAGTGCCTCAGAAACAAGTAAATGTTGTTCAGACCGGCAAGGCATCTTGGATAACCCCCATCAGAACTTACCTCATGCATGGGACACTTCCGGGTAACAAGGCAGAAGCCCGCAAGCTCCAAAACAAAGCACTGCACTACCAAGTCATTGACGGAGTATTATATCGCCGATCATACCTAGGGCCATTGCTACGATGCATTGATTCCGCGAAGGCAACATATCTCAAACAAGATATACATGAAGGGTCACGCGGACTACACGCCGGCCCAAGGATGGTTGTCGCCAAGTTAATGAATGCAGGATACTACTTGCCTGGAATGCACACGGATGTCGTGACGGAGTTGCGCAAATGCAAGTCCTGTCAACGCCATGCGCCAGGAACCTTGCGACCAAAGAACAACTTGGTACCCATCACTGCGGCATGGCCATTCCAAAAATGGGCCATCGACCTCGTGGGTCCTTTCCCTACAGCTCCCGGAAATGTAAAATACCTGGTAGTAGCAATTGACTACTTCACCAAGTGGGTAGAGGCAAAAACTCTTGCCTCCATCGACGGACGAAGCATCAAAAAGTTCATATGGGAGTTCATCATCTGTCGCTTCGGCTTACCGATGGAAATTGTAAGTGATAACGGCACGCAGTTCGCGGATCAGCACTTACAGGAATGGTTATCTTCCATGAATGTGAAGCAAATATTTACCTCCATAGCGCATCCGCAGAGTAACGGACAGGTTGAGCGCGCAAACAGAAGCATCGTAGAGGGCATAAAGGCCAGGCTCGGTACAAAGCGCACTGGTTGGGTGGATGAACTCCCCCACGTCCTATGGGCTCACCGCACGCTGTCCAAGACAAGCAACGGAGAAACATCATTTAGTCTCACATACGGGACGGAAGCCGTCATACCCGCGGAAATGCATTGCCCATCACCAAGGATTCTGTTAGTAAGTAAACAGGACAATGACACGGAGTTAAAGCTAAACCTAGACCTGTTGGAAGAGCGCAGGGATATGGCCTCCATCAGAGAAGCTAACTACAAACGACAGTTAGAGAAGTATTACAACACCAAGGTCAAAGCGGAAGCTTTCCGTGTCGGGGATTATGTTTTCCGCAATAATGAAGCATCCAATGCGGAAAAAACCAGGCAAACTTGCGCCAAATTGGGAAGGCCCATACAAGGTGCAAGAGGTATTGGGAAAGGGTGCTTATGCTCTGGAACGCTTAGATGGCACCCCAATCCCACGCACATGGAACGCAGCCCAACTGCGCATTTGTTACCTGTAAGGTTTTATTTCATGCTTGTAATAAACAGCCTATGGCTACGTTCCTTTCTGATGCAATAAAGTGGATTTCCAATTTCTATTATATTCATCACCGATTACACACAACGACGGTTATGTTCAAAAATCATTACATTTAACGAGAAGCATAAACTAGATTACAACGAAAATCCTGCAACTACAAAATATGCCACTAATCAAAAACGGATGGCATAAGCAGCATAATATAGGTATCATATGATTACACTGCAAACAGTAAGCAGTCAAAAATCCATGGTTACTACCTACATGCACCTACATTACTACTAAGAAGCATGCTGCCAACCAGTAGGTGTTCGACGAAGCCTGAGTCTAGGGTTCTTGGGTAATCACCAAGCTCCCCCAGCTTCTTCATCTTCAATGGAGTTACACCAGAAGGACGTTGTTCTTTTGGCTCATCCACTTGATGATCCTCGGTCAAGAACAAGTAGCCACAATACGTGGCCAACTCATGCAAAGCAGTGGGAGGCACCTTCATTACAGGAGGATGATCAGCTAGCATCATCATCCCTTGAAGGGCCTCTGTCTCCGTCTTGGTCATTTTCAGTGGAGAAGCCATGAGGATGAAAGAAAAGAGAGAGAATGGAGACCAGGAAAATTAGGTTTGATAACTAAAAATTAGCCTTTTATAGAAAAGAGGAGACAACCCATTAATTACCATTAATGGTAAATACTCAAGTGGGATACCAGCGGTCACATCAGTCACTTGGAACGCCGTCAAAACCTGTCAGAGGACGTCATCATGACTGACACAGGTGGCAACTTTTTCAAGGCTGACGTCAGATCATCATTACATGGGTGTACGCATCACTCAAAATATACGCTACGGAATATGAAAAGTTAGAATTCAAAAGGTCAAACATTGTTCAAACAGAATTACAAGAATTCAAATAAAAGATGACGCTAACAACAATCATTCATAGTCAATGATATCCAAATAAGTGTCATCTAAAAGTTCCTCATTCAGCACGCCAATACCCGCGGGCGCAGTGGAAGATGCACCCTCTCCTCGCGCAGCAGCAGCTTTCCGCTCCTCTTCTTCTCTCCGCTCTTTTTCCTCCAATTCCGTGCCGAGGCGGTCCGACTCTTCAAAATACTCCCGCAGCTTGCCAATGGGGTCATCCGTTTTCAAGCACTGATCAACCACATCAAACACATCAAATGTAAGAGTCTCGAACTCTTCTTGTGCAGCGGTGACCTCCTCCTCATACGGTTTCTCGTGGTATTCACTATCTTCAAGCTTCAATCCCACAGAGTGGTGCTGAAAACCCTCAGCAAATCCCAGTTGCAAACCACGCTTCATGGACGCTGTTCCAATCTTAGCAACGGTGTCCCCAAGTTGGGCTCATTCCACACCCGCTTGAAAATCTGCCACACACAGCGCAGGTCAAAACAACGAAAAACACGGAAACTAAAGAAAAACAAGACAAGTAAATACTAACCCCGTGAATCCCATGACGCATCATCCACGTCAACCGTTCACGGGCAGCGTGGGCAGTCTGCGAAGCTTCCTTTAGCTCATTCTGTGTTCGTTGGAGACTACTTTCTAGTTGAACGCGGAAAGAATCCAATAAAGCCTTCTCCTCGCCGAGCTGGTTCTTCTCACCAACAAGAACGTTAACCTGTGTCTCCAACTCAGACATTCGCGTCGTGGCCACCATGAGTGCTTCATGCTGTTCCTTCAGTTTGATGATAGTCTCTGATAGCTCAGCTTGCTTGTCATCACATGCTTTTTGCTTCTCCTCGATTTCACGGGCCATACGGGCAACGTCATTCTTGAGCTTCTCAATGGTGTTGCGCCCACGCTCGAGATCCAGATTGGTCCGCTCACAAGACTCCTTCAAGAGTTTGGCGGCCTCTGCCTTCTCAGACTTCATCCTCTTAATCTCACTCTCCGCATCGCGGAGTTGACCCTTCACTTGGTCAAGTTCAGCTCGGGCATCAACACGGGAGCGCTGGAATTCCTCCTCCCTCTTCCGTTGTGTTTCTTCAGCACTTTTCAATGTCTGCCACGCACACTGGAACTCTTCTTCTCGACGCATCAACGACCCAAATCCGCTGAAGTACAGCGCCAAATTCATACTCATATCGGAAAAGAGTGACCTCCGATCGACGCTATCTTGATAATCGCGTTCACTGGGAGGAACGGAATACGCTATAAAGTCTTTAGCATGCAAGGGATTAGTAAAGCGTGTCGTCTGCCTTACGTCCCAACGGGGTTGGTATGGCTTGTGCGGATCATAGTCGGGGGGGCAACCCTCCCTCTGGTTCCACCAGACTTTCCAGATCCGCGAGAAGAGCCAGTCGCAGTCTTATTCGGTGTAGATGAGGACAACACTCCTTTCTTGGCTTTCTCCACAACATTCTCAGTCAATCCAAGTGGAGAGACCCCAGATTTCTGCGCCAAGACACCTTCCTTTTCCATAGCCAATGGGTTCGTCATTGTGCCTGGTGCATCTGCATGCACCCCGGAGGCAGAGGACTCATCTACCTTCTTTTTTCCTTCAGCCTTGCCCGCATCCTGCAACGGTAACACATCATCCACAGGCAAGGGAGACCGTTTTTCCACAACATGTTCTTCTACCAGGGGATCAGAAGGCCTGGTGTCAACATTGACTTCATCAACTGGCAGCGTTTCCACAACTTTTGTCGTCACCACCGCAGTCTTCGGAGGCAAGGTCTTTGAGGACGACAAAACAGCTGCAATCAAAAGAGGGCTAAGAATTACAACACGTTTACCACACATAGTAGTCACACTACGAAACGATATACTCACCGGTAGTCTGCTTCACAGACTTCACAAAGATAGGCTTGCGCTTGGGCGAAGGCCTAACAGTAAGCCTAAAATCCGAGCTTGTTGGCACACCGGATGACATGGCCGCGGTACTTGATGTAGCCCCTTTCACAGGCTCAGAGGTAGGTTTTGGCACCTACACTTTCGTCCGCGCAAAGTCATCAAGGCGCTGTTGAAATAGCTCCGCAGACACTTCATCAGTATTAAGCGTGGGCGACGGCTGTCGAGAGCGTTTACGCACAGCCCCATCATCAGACTCTGTTGCTTCATCATCCTCGTCTGGTGGAGCGGAAGACGACTCTACTTTCTTGCCCTTCCTTGATTGATTTCTCTGTCGCTTGGGTCCAGCACCTGCAACCAACAAGACAGAGGTTGGCAACTAGTCCACACGAACAATAAACACGGTTAAATTCACCTGTACAAGCTCTCTTTTTACGACCTTGAGAGTTTGTTTCCAGGTCAATTACAATTTTCTTCAAGGGTTGAATTCCTGCGCCTGTCACGAAGGGCACGGTGGGTCAGTATGCGGAAACCGCACACAACTGCGCACCCTTCGGGCGCAGGAGTTCTCCGCAAGTATGATAAGTTAAACAAATGATCAACTATTGCCTAACCTGTCCGCATGTAATGGCGGGGCGGATCCACCAGTTGAGGCATTACGAAGTTTTGCTCCAACCGTTCAATTACTAATGGCGTCCCGTCAGGCAGCGCCACATACAACAGTTTCGTAGCGCCTCTTGCCGCGAACAGATTAAACTTGGTCATTCCTGCAAAATGCACAACGTCAGAATGTACATAGCGGACGAAGATGAACAACTTCACGGTGAAATACATACCCTCATCCATCGCCGTTGGGTCATGGCCTTCAGGATTCCCTAACCGGCTAAGTCCTAGCATCACCAAGACTCCTTCTGGACATTTCTCCATCGACAACGGTGTGGCATGAGCGATCAACGTTTTGTACCAAGGCTGGTTTTTGTAGTTCACCATGGGTGGGAACTCAGCAATCCTCTCCTTTACACCTACACTCATCCACTGCAAGGGGGCAGGGATAACACCCCTGTTGAATAAAAAGAACTTCTCCTTCCAATCATACATGGATTTGGGGTTTTCCGACACAACTTGTGTCACTTTCCTCCAAGGAGAAACACTGTACCACCCTGGGCCACCACGAGCCTCTTCAAGAACATAGAACACATTCAACATTTCGAAAGTGGGTTCCATGTCTAAAGACCGACACGTAGCCTCAAAATGGATTATCCTAGATAGACCAAACGGAGTCATCTGTGTAGGATGAACCCCATATTTCATGAAGACACTCACTAGAAACTTTGTGATTGGAAGACGGAAGCAGCACCGTGTAAAGAAAGCCTCATACAGAGTAATCTTTCCTGCTGAGGCTTCCAACGCCGTCTTGCCAACAGCCGGCAACTCTGGTTCCCAATCGGCTTCAAGACCATAATGATCAACAAAGGTGGAAAAAGAGGTTGCATCCCACTTGACAACAGTGGTGTCAATCCCTTTCTCCGACTTCTCAGGGGCTTTAGGTTGATCCACATGAGTAGAAGAATCTTGAGACATTTTCAGAATGCAAGGTGGAAAATAAAGAAGAAAGATGGAATGAGAGGAAATTGAAAAGGTTGAAGAGAAAGGAGTGGGAAAATGGGAAACTGCCATTTTGAAATTATTATATACTGTGTGCAATAAATGTGGACGACGTCAGCATGGGTAAATGCGAAGACGTTTGGCACGCTCAGCCACTGAGGCTTTGACACGTGTTAAGGAGCAGTTACACAGGCGGCACACACGCCTCACGTTCTCACGCGCCTGACACACACGTCTGCTATTCCGCCTGACGTGACACCAACTGACACAGCATACAGCTTGTGACAGACGCTACCCATCATCCTTTGCTCGGAGAAAGACAACTGTCCTCCATCAACATGACGTGTCCAATGGCTGCGAAGAACTAACGTCAAATAAATTACCGTTCTCCGCACTCCGCATCTTCAGAAATCCGCACAGACCCTCCATCCCACTCTTACTTAACACCAAAAGCCCAGTCTCCGCTACAAAGGCAGGATGAGCTTTCATCCAGACATCAATCACTTGAGTCCAGTATACACCCTCCTCCCTCACACGCTCGAGAAAAGGATACACACTGGACTGGGGGACTTGATGGGATTGGGTACTGATCACTGCGCAAAGCATACCCAAACCCGGAATACAACATCGCGGAGCAACTCTCCGCGCGCAAGGGAAACTTCCCCGGCAAGGAAGGAAACAACGGACCTCCTACAATCACGGAGTAATGCCCGCACGCGGAAGCGGTAAAAGCGGTAATCGTTCCATGTTTCCTTATTTATAGCTTCCCCTTAACTACTTTACTAATATAGTTTAGGGTAGTGGAGACAACCCTAATCGGGCTTGGCCCATTACGATTAGGGTTTTGGGTAATGGTGGCATACGTCCACCTCTATATAAGGGATCATATCCCTAATAGAAAGGACACTTTTGGCTAACCCTAAGAGCTATCACACTTGATAGTATCCCCATTCACCCCGTTTTTGTTATAAACTACTACCTTGTGTAGTCGTCTCCCTACCCACATCAACTTTACTTGCATGTTACTCCAATCTAGGAAGTGCTAGTGAAGGATCAACCCTGTGGTAACATCTGGTCTATCATCCCTATCAGGAGGTTAGACTATTTGTTTCTTCAATACCCAATTTAATTAAAATCAAATCTTTATTATCTTTTCTTATGAGGTCATTACTTCCTAAACACCATGAAACTGATTATGTAATCACTGCAAATATGAATTGAAAAAAAAAAATGAGGCTAACCTGATCAAAGAAGAAACTCAAAAGATGGATATACAACCAAAACGAATCGCCTCATATCCTCCACCAATGATTCTATAATTGAATCAAACAATAAAAAGTGAAGCACCTCTGATTTACACGACGATAAAGTGAATACACATACCTTTCCCTTCTTGTAGTCCACCAAATGCATTGATATCAAAACCACCAAAAAAACTTGCATTTTGCACCTATACTCCAATCATGTAAAGATATAAATAATGATCAACACCACAATTACAAACAATGATTAAAACCTATAACTATCTAATTATACACATATATTATCTGTAACATCGATTGCCTTCACATTATCTCTTTGTAGCGCCTCATCAAAACTTCCTAATATCCGTCATCGCTTTACATACATCGTTATATATATAGGTTTAGGTTTCTGTACAAGGACATTTTTCGTACAAAGTGTGAGAAGTCTATGTAGCCATTGTGTTTTAAATTTTTGCTATAATGTTTTCGATTCCTTTTGCATTGTATTATATAGAAAAACACCAAACGTAACAATTTAAAACACAATCAAATGTATTCTAGACATGAAAGTTAAAACACGCTGATTACTTTCTTCGTATGGTGTTTTAGATTGCATGTCTATAATACATTAATTAGTGTTTTAAATTGTTAAGTTTTGTGTTTTTCTATATAGTACTATGTCAAACGAATATAAAACATCATGCCTATAAATATAAAACACAATGTCTATATAGACTTCTCACACTTTGTACAAAAAATGCCCTTTGTACAGGAACCTTACCCTATATATATATATATATATATATATATATATATATATATATATATATATATATATATATGCTAAGGGTAGAGAGAAAACCCAAAATTTTGAAGAAACCCGGGAAACTCTAACTTCTCGAGCTTTTTATCATCTGAAAAAATTAGGGTATGTAATATACATGATTTTAAGAGTTTTGAGCCAAAAAAATCAAAAAAGCGCCGAGTGGATATATTTAAAAAAAATAAATAAGTTTTTTTTGGTGTTACGTATGTTACACACTTACAGACATGTAACATATGTAACACAAAAAACTTATTTATTTTTTTTAAAAATATCCACTTGGCGCTTTTTTTATTTTTTTTGGCTCAAAACTCTTAAAAACATGTATATTAGATACCCTAATTTTTTTCAGATGATAAAAAGCTCGGGAAGTCAGAGTTTCAAGGGTTTCTTCATTATATTAGGACTGATAAACCTTTCCACAAAAGCCCATCTTACTTCAAATATATCTTTAATTTTTAAATTATGAGATATAATGATAATGATATTCCAAGCAGTGTAATTTTCCATTTGTCTTATGATACTCATCAAGCAAACAGATTTCATTATTCAACCCGTATAATACATGACACTAAAACTTGGTAATATTATAATCATGTAATCATTTTATCAATATACATGTTATATTATACACAAGTTTTATATTTGTTAAAATAATTTTATATCTTTATATTAGTTCTTATATTTGATTTTTGAAAACTACTTTAGGTGTGAGAGATGAGTGAGAGATGAGAGATACAACGCAAGGATTTAGAGATGATCGGGGTTAGAAATCCCCTAACTCTAAAATGCGATCCTGATACCAATTACCATAAAAGAGTTATGTTATAAACTAGAGTAAATGGCTAAAATCGTCCTTGAGGTTTGGCCAGTTTTGCCACATCAGTCCAAATAGTTTTTTTTACATCTGGGTCCTTCAGGTTTACTTTTTGTTGCCAAATTTATCCCTGACACTAACTCCAGTTAAATTATATCGTTAAGTTTGGGGGTATATGTGTCTTTTTTCCTGCCCCTTTTTAAACCCCTTTTCTGCCTCAGACACACCACACACACTTCACAAAATACAGAGAAAAGTAAAGAGAGAGAGAGGTAGAGAGAGAATCGAAACAGAGAGAGACTAGCTAGATCTAGAGAGAGAGAACTCAGAACATGAGAGAGAGAGAGACGGAGAAAGAGAGGAAGAGCAGGGGAGGGAGAACGCGGGAGAGAGAGAGAGAGAGAGAGAACAAAGGAGAAAGAGATCAGATTAGTTTTCTAATTGACACTCCGACGAGGCTCACACCACTGATGACGAATGATGGCGGCTCACGGTGGTAGACAGAAGGCTGGTTCAGGTTGTGGTTTTGTACAGCGACGGTGATGATGTCAGCCTCATTACGAATCACTGATTAAACAAGGTAAAATCCGATATCCCTTTTCTTAGTTGGTGGTTTGGTTTCGGGTTTTAGGGGTAGTTAATGACGGATAGTTATTATGGTGGTGGTTACGGGTGATGATGGTGGTTAGGATGATGATAGTGTGGGAGTTGTTAAGGGGAAGATTGTGGTGGTCAGAGATGGTTGAGGACGATTGCTGTAGATAGGTTGGTCTAGGTAGTGGTCGTTTGGGATAGGTTGGTCTCGGCGATGGTGGTCCGAGCAGATTAGGGTCATGGGGAGTGGTGTTGAAGGCCAGCGGTGACAGGGATGGTGGTTGTGAAGGCTGACGGAGACGAGGGTGGTGGTTTGCTCACGGATTGGCTGTGGTGGTGGTTATAGCGTCGGATAGTGATCGTTTTCGTGGTGGGTCAAGGCTGTGGTAGTCGTGGTGGTTGGTGGTGTTGATTCCGTGAGGTTTTCAAGTACCGGGTCAGATCACGGGTACGATCTCATTTGGTCTTGGTTGTGGGTTTGGGGTAAGGCAAAAAGACATAAATGCCCTCATAGTTAACGACAGTATTTAGCTGGGTTAGTGTCATGGACGAATTTGGCAACAAAAAGTAAACCTGGAGGATCCAAATGTAAAAAAACCTGGAGGATCCAAATGTAAGATAAAAAAAAATAAAAATAAAAACTATTTTCGACTGATATGGCAAAACTGGCCAAACTTCAGGAACGAATTTGACCATTAACTCAATATACTAGTTCATCAAATATTTTAGAAAATGACGTAAAAAAAGTAATGAATCCTTAACCTCCTCTTTTTTTTTGAACTGCCAACAAATTGGAATCACTCACGGAACACTAGAGTATCATCGTGCCACCAATGTTGCCACGCGATCATATTCCACCACCAAGTCACCAATTCAGGAGGAAACTCATAATTATGAGAAAACCCCATTTATGAGATTCGAACCTAGGACCTTATGGCCCCTAAGTCTTATCTCACCACCAAGATGCCACTAGGCTATAATCCCTTGGGCAATCCTTAACCTCCTCTACTATGAAGATATTGCAAACCTAAAAGATTTTAATGAGAGTGTGACCTATGTTTACACGTCTTTCATCTTTAATTAAGAAAACTACAAAACCGTGGAAATTGGTTTGTCAATGGTGAATGGTGGACCCCTAAAAGCGTTTCTGCAATTATTTGTTCACCGACCTCTAAGAACAAAGACCTAGTTAAGTAAACCATTCTATATATACGTAAGTTACATGTATATATGCTATCTTACATGTTACACTTATAGAGATTGATATAACAAGTATTATTATAGTCATGAAGGTATTTGCTTCTTCATATATTCCCAACAACTTGTGTTATTTGTTCTTGTGTTTATTGGTTTTTTTATGTAATTTATGTAAAGTATGTTGCAGAGCAAAATTGTGATAAATATGCAGACCATTTGCGAGAAATGTAGAACATATGCAATGAAAAAGGCTGCCAAAGCATCAGGTACTATAATATATAAACTTATTTAATTTTATCGTTTTTTCTTTCATGTTTGATTCATTTTTTTTTTTTTCATAAAGATTGTGTTTCTAAATAAGATTGCAATAATAACATAATTCTTGAGTATGCCCTTGTATGTAATCGATTGTTTCGCTGCAAAGCAAAATAGTATCATTGACAGATAGGATCCTCGGTCATTGGCCATTGAAAATATGTTCGTGCGTAAATATGATTTGTGACAACATTCCCTCAATACTTTGTCGCAAGCAAGCGGACCCACATTAACAAACGTATGTAAAAACATTTACATTAGGGGGACGGGGCGCTACCAGAATTAGCCACGGGTATCTCACTACCAGCACGGTAACACCCCCACCACCCCTGCTGGTAGGGGTCCCATGGACCTTTTTTTGATTCTATCTAACGGACTGGTAACCATGTATTTTATGTTTTTTTATTTACTTTAATTCATTTTTTATTTATTTACAACCATTTTCAAGCAACATTTGGTTTAATTTTTTTTACTTAAATTGTTTACTTATAAAATAAATGAAACCGAATGTAAATAAAAAAACATAAAATAATATTTATTAATATTTAAACATAAATAAAATTATATAAAAACATAGTAGATAAAGCTTAGAGTTGACGCATGAGTTGCCAGGCCTGGAGATGCTCAAAGTTGCCGTGGTAACGAGCCGCATACTTCACCTGGGTCAACTCCACAGCCAACTCCGGCACAATGCCTGGGTGCCGGCTCACGGTTTGCTCATAGCAGGTGGTCCACCGATCACATTTGTTGTTTAGATCGGTTCATTTTCTCTGTAGGCTCTCAATTGTGCGGTCGTTCTCGCCGACTTGGGCTTTGAAGTCACCCAAGACACGGTCCCAGAAGCGTGTGTTCCTGCTCCCTGAGCCTTGGCGGCGTTGTCGTTGCAAGGATGGGTCGTTTTGTGCGTCTCTAACGCACACGACCAGAGCAATTTCTTCATTTTCTATCCAGCGAGTCATTTTTGTGGGTTTTGTTGATGTTGAATTGTGTTTTCACCACCGTCGTTTATATACAAAAAAAACTCAACCGTATTGCATGTAAAATTCATTTTCCTAACGGTTAGATAAGACCGACTTAAATGGAAATAAATTTTTTTGACCGTGTTGGGTGGAGACGGTTGAGAAATAAACACGGTCTGACGGTTTGGTGGTGCAATTTATAAACCATGTGTATTTAAAAAAAATGTATTTGTATTTAAATGAAAAAAAAAAGAATCAGTGGAGTGTTGCCTACAAAAAAGTGTTTCAGTGAAGTAAATCAATTAAGTGATGTGGCAGTGCATAATTAGTTAAATCAGTTAAGTGAAAAGCTAAATCTACAAGTACCCCTTAGAGCATTCACACTAGCTTCTTCATATTTTCTCCATAATTACTCTAAAAACACTACTTTTTCTCACTTCTTTCTATTTAATAATATTTATTCTATACTTTTATCATTACCTTTTCTCTCTCCTCTACTCACAATCACTTTCAAAAATATTAAACAATTATGGAGGATGAACAGTTCCATATCAAATTTGCTGATGAACAGTAACTTCTCTATATATTCTCCATTTCCTCTACTCACAAACACTTATACACACTGTATCTAATATGGAGGCCCCTCTCACAAAATTATGGAGGCTCTACTGTGAATGCTCTTATGCCCTTAGTTGTTCTATCTCCATCTCTATAATACACTAAAAATTACTACCTTTCTCTCTCTTTCGCTATTTAATAATACTTATTTTATACTTTTATCATTACATTTTCTCTCTCCGCTACTTACAACTACTTTTAAAAATATTAAAAAAATTATGGAGGATAAACAGTGTCTCCTCCAAATTTACTGGTGAACAGTGTCTCCTCCAAATATTTTCTCTCTCTTTTACTTACAACCACTTAGAGCATTCACATCCCCTCCACCATTTTATATCCTATAATATAACAAAAAATCATACTTTTCAAAATTTATCTCTCATTTTAAAAACCTTCGACATCACCTCCACCATATTTACCTTTATCTTACTCACAAACACTTATTTTATTATATTTCTCGTTAAAATACAATCACAATAATTTGATGGAGGTGAATAGTAGCTTTTTATATATAAAAAGCTAGAAGATAAATTTTTCAAAATATAAAGATGGGTATAAAATAGTGGATGGGATGTAGGTTGTTTTTAGTAAGTCTTTTAAAATTTTAGAGCTGGGGGAGGTTTGATGGAGGGGATGTGAATGCTCTAATTTTTAAATTTTAGAGCTGGGGGAGGTTTGATGGAGGGGTGTGAATGCTCTAAGAGCATTCACACCCCTCCATCAAACCTCCCCCCATATCTTAAATTTTAAAAGACTTAAAAAAACACTCTACATCCCATCCACCATTTTATACTCCGTCTTTATATTTTGAAAAATCCACCATCTAAGCTTTTTATATATAAAAAGCTACTCCCTCCGTCCCAATTTAAATGTCCTTATTTCCTTTTTTGTTTGTCCCAAATTAAATGTCTCTTTCTATAATTAGAAATATAATTTCCAGTTTTGCCCATAAAAGACAAAACACAATCACCACTTTTGAGGATATTATTGTCATTTTATCACATACAAACAAAAAATTTCTTAAAATGTGTGTTTTTAGACATGGGACATTTAAATTGGGACGGGGGGAGTACTATTCACCCCCCCCCCCCCAATCAAATTATTGTGAGTGTATTTTAACAAGGAATATAATAAAATAAGTGTTTGTGAGTAAGATAAAGGTAAATATGGTGGAGGGGGATGTGGAAAGTTTTTTTAAAATGGGAGATAAATTTTGAAAAGCATGATTTCTTATTATATTAGAGCATTCACAACCCATCCCCATCCCCAACCATATAATTTAAGGAAAAATCATAGTTTTCTAAATTTGCCACTCACTTTTGCAAAATCTCTCACATCTCATTCTCCATTCATATCCCCTATAAGCTTTTTTTATTATTATTTTATTTCTTTACAACCAACATTAATTCACTCCACCTTTCATTTGTATTATTTTATTATTATTAAATGATATGGGGGAAGGATGGAAGACCCCATATATGGGGCTCAACATAGATTTTTTGTAAATTTTAGAAATGGGGTATGGGGAAAGGGGTTGGGATGGAGTGACTTTTTGTAGGATTTTCTTAAATTTTAAGAATGGGGGAGGGAATGGGGGATGGGTTGTGAATGCTCTTAGAGCATTCTCATTTGGGGAACCAGATGTATGTGAGTATGTCCACCAAATTATATGGGGTGGGTATAAGTGATTGTGAGTGGAGGAGAGAGAAAATATTTGGTGAGAGCACTGTTCACTCCTATATTTGAAAGGCTACCGTTCACCCCAAAAAATATTTTAATATTTTTGGAAGTGGTTGTGAGTGAGGAGAGAGAAAATATAATGATAAAAGTATGAAAAAATATTGTTATTTTAAAAAGAAGAGAGAAAATTTTATGGTGGAATAGTGATTTTTAGTGTAATTTGATGGAGGAGACTTGGTGGAAAAGATGGGAATGCTCTTATAGGGTATAAAATGGTGGAGGGGATGTAATGCTCTTATACCCACTTTATATAATATAGAGTGTGTTTTGGGTATCGGTTTATGACCGAAACTGGTTTCAACCAACCCAAACCGATTTGAATAGGGTTCGAATATTTTTCACCCAAACCGATAAGAATAGGGTTCGAATATTTTTCATCCAATCTGACTTATGACTCGTACCAGTTTCTCCTCAAACTGGTATTTGACCAAAGTTGACCAAACCGATTATGTTTACTAAGGGTGTGCATAGTTTGATTCGGTTTTATAGTAAAACCAAACCTTAACGAAGTGTTCGGTTTTTGGTTTTTGAAAACCGTTTGGTTTCGGCTTTAGTAACGGTTCGGTTTGGTTTTTCGGTCTTTCCGGTTTTTGGAACATAATTACGTATAATTTAAAAATAAAACGTATAATCAAAGATTTAAGAACCTTTAATAAATGTTTACATTTATGTTAATATATTTAACATTTATGTTAATATATGTCCACCAAATTATATGGGGTGGGTATAAGTGATTGTGAGTGGAGGAGAGAGAAAATATTTGGTGAGAGCACTGTTCACCCCTATATTTGAAAAGCTACCGTTCACCCCAAAAAATATTTTAATATTTTTGGAAGTGGTTGTGAGTGAGGAGAGAGAAAATATAATGATAAAAGTATGAAAAAATATTGTTATTTTAAAAAGAAGAGAGAAAATTTTATGGTGGAATAGTGATTTTTAGTGTAATTTGATGGAGGAGACTTGGTGGAAAAGATGGGAATGCTCTTATAGGGTATAAAATGGTGGAGGGGATGTGAATGCTCTTATACCCACTTTATATAATATAGAGTGTGTTTTGGGTATCGGTTTATGACCGGAACTGGTTTCAACCAACCCAAACCGATTTGAATAGGGTTCGAATATTTTTCACCCAAACCGATATGAATAGGGTTCGATTATTTTTCATCCAATCTGGCTTATGATTCGTACCAGTTTCTCCTCAAACTGGTATTTGACCAAAGTTGACCAAACCGATTATGTTTACTAGGGGTGTACATAGTTTAGTTCGGTTTTTGGTTTTTGAAAACCGTTTGGTTTCGGTTTTAGTAACGGTTCGGTTTGGTTTTTCGGTCTTTCAGGTTTTTGGAACATAAATATGTATAATTTAAAAATAAAACGTATAATCAAACATTTAAGAACCTTTAATAAATGTTTACATTTATGTTAATATATTTAACTCTTTAAATTAATATTGTTTGCATGAACCGAACATTGTAAAATATTTTTATGTTTTTCCAAAGCTTTTATTAAGACATTTTCTTTTGTAATACTTTGTAAATTAATATTTTTTTTGCTAAATTTTGGTATTTTTTGTAGGTAATGGATTAATCATTTCAAAAATAAATAAACAAGTTAATGTTCTTATTACAAATACTTAATATTCAATAAACAAACTAATAATTCCTAAATCATTGTATAATAAACATTAAAAAAATGGTGTTTTGGGTTTTTCAATTCCGTTTAGTTTTTTCGATTTTTATAAAACGTAAAACCGAAACCGAACCTTTAATTCCGTTTTTTGTGCAGTTCGGTTTTTTTCAATTCGGTAAAATCATTTTTTTCAGTTTTCTGCTCACCCCTAATGTTTACAACCAGTTTGGTAAAAAGAAAACCACGTTTTTACAAGTCTAGATATGGGTGTTATCAATGACCTTAACCGCGATTCTTACTTATTTGTAGGTGTGAATTCGGTAGAGCTGCAAGGAGAAAACAAGAACAAGATGGTGGTAATCGGAGAAGGGGTGGATGCAGCTGCATTGACGAAGTCTTTGAGGAAGAAGATCAAGAATGCCTCACTGGAAATTGTTCAACAATTGAAGTTGGAGGGGAAAAAATGAATATTATAATTTCTGTTTAAAATTTTCACTCAAAATGAATGGTTAGAGATCATTAACATCTACTAATATTTTTAGTGAAAATTTCAAACAGAAATTCTTAGTGATAATGACTTTCTAGTGATCTCTAATATTCATTTCTTTGTGTGTCTTCAAACAATTAAAATGACTTTTTATATGAGGTTGTTATTGTTATTCCTCTGACCGCCAATATACTTGTATTGTGTAATATAGTGTGTAGTTTTACGTTATATACTACAAATCTACAATGCATATAGGACAAATATGAAATATGATTATGTAGTTACGAGATTGCATTATATATCCAATAGCAAGGATCAATCAATAGTAAAGATAGCCAAGGGCTAAAATCGCTGCACAAATTTCATTCTAATGTCCGCAATTCCGTTGCTTCGGCTTAAAGCGGCGAGAAGAATTTCCAAGTTCTAGTCCAAAAAATGCAATCATGTGACCATATCCATTTGGCATGGCTACAGCCAGACAGTCTTTCTTTTATTTTACGTAGGTTTCAAAACTCATGAAACATTTTGTTTCGAGTGGCAATCATTAGGCATCGGCAATTAGCATCCATACGCATCGACATCAACAACTGGCCACTATACTGATACGCAACATGAATTCAAAAATTCAATCTTTATTTTAATGAGTTGAATATTTGAATAAATTAAACATTATACATGGTGTCGATGATTAATTTTGGTTGTTTGTTGCATTTTTTTTTTCATATTTATCTGTGAAGGTTTTGTATTTTTGTTGGTTCTTGTGAATCGGCAATATTAGGTTGTAGTTTTTGTTGGTTTTTTAGTTGTTTGTTTTAGTAGCCATGCTCTTAGAAAAATATTATTACACGATCTTCGGTTTTTTCTGTGTGATATATCGGGTCCCCAATTAACTGTTCAAGTTCTGCCAATGATCTCCAGCTCAGCTGGTTTGAGGTAGGGTGGGTTTTTCCCTTAGGGGTTCCCATCCTGGGGGGAGGTCACAGGTTCGATTCATGCACACCACAAAAAAATTCCCCGTGACGGTTTGAGCTTAGGCAAGGAGGACACCGGTGTGTGTGGTAGGGATTCGAACTTGGGACCAATAGGTTTAGGGTTGTACAAGGATTTCCATTGATCTAAACCTTTCAAAAAAAAACTGTTCAAGTTCTGCCACTGTATCTAATAACACAAATAAATAAACCAAAATATATTTGAATTATCAAATTATCACAACCAAAAAATTGCATTGATTTTTTTTTTTTACAAAATGGGCCGAGCCCAATACAAAATAAACCAAACATGAGTGGACAGAGTTGCTCCATCAATGGAAGGCTGATTGACAAGTAACGACGTGGTCATTTCTGAGCTTTGTTTCATGTTTAAACTCTACACTATCCAAACATAATTCTTCCAAACAGTCATGGATACAACATCAATCATACCAAATATCCGTCTTCCAATAAGTTGCAACAGGCTTTTGTTAAGCAATGAAGCATCCAAAAATCTATATCAAACAAACCGTTATCGGTTCAGCATTAGAAGGAATAGAATATCCGCAGTTGATGAAGTTTCCGCGGTTACTTTTGACCCGGTGCACCCGAGATCACTTGGCAAATAATAGTTGGATCCATTGGTTTGTATCTCATAATTTGCTTGTTTAAGTTTCGATAACTAGTTGGTTTGATTCGGTTTTTCACACTATGTTTTGAGTTTAAAATTGCAGCTGGAGTTGCACCATTTGTGGTTGCTGGGATCGAATTCAGCAAGCGAATTGTAAGCCCAGTCGTCTTCTAACTTGTTTCAGTTTTGTTGGATGTTAACTGGTCAGACCGGATGTAAGAAACACAGAACATGTTATTTAATATAAAAACTAATACTATATACATATGTATCTTATACAAAACAAAATAAGGAAAATACTTTATATTTTGTTGTGAGTATACAAATTTAATAAACTATGAAGAGTTTACAATTAAAATATGAAGTCTCAAACAGTAACGGTATAAGAAAATAAGATTTTGAAAGGAAATTTTTTTTATAAAAAAATTGAAATCTGGTCCGACTGGTTCAAATGGATCGGTCAAGAAGGCTGTTATGGAGTGAACCCATTGCAAGATATGGGACTTGTCCCACATCGGTTGTATGGGCAACCAACGTGGGGTTTATAACCCAAGTGGGCTCTCTCTCCCATCAGACTAGTCTTTTTGGATGAGTTCTCTTGTTTGGATTGTAACAATGGTATCAGAGCCAAACTCAGAGTGGTGGCCTAGAGAGAGCCAGCCGTGACCAACGAGGACGTTGGCCCTTAAGGAGGGTAGATTGTTATGGACTGAACCCATTGCAAGGTATGGGACTTGTCCCACATCGGTTGTATGGGCAACCAACGTGGGGTTTATAACCCAAGTGGGCTCTGTCTCCCATCAGACTAGTCTTTTGGGATGAGTTCTCCTGTTTGGGTTGTAACAAAGGCTTAACTGTTTGATTAAAACTTAAATCACCTCGGCCCAAACTCGTTAGACGATTATAGTTAAATTGGTAGTAACCGTTAGTAATTTGGTTAGTTAGTTAGTTATGTTAGCTGCCTATAACTACCCTAAACCTCTTATCTGTGTACAATTATCAATATACCAATACTTTGTTAGTATATCAAGTTGCCTGTTTGATTGTTCTTGTATGCTACAATTGATACATGTCCATGTGTCAATATAACTGGTCCAGTCCGGTTTTTTAAAACACTGCTTTGTTATGAACTTGTGATTACATCTATGGCAGGTGGCTCAAAAGAAATGCGACGAGTGTGGTGGTTCAGGGCTTGTTTTGATAGAGGATGAGTATATTCGGTGCCCTGGCTGTGGTATTGTTCTTGTATCCAAACACACATAAATACCTAACACTACCTAATTGGTATTTGTGATTGTAATGTGTTTTTTGTGTGTGTGTTTTGTAGGTGGATTTTTGCCTTGGCAATCTTGGAGAAGATTCTTTTCTGGTTAATTTCCACTATTTGTCAGTCTAGATCACAAGTTCAAAGTTGTTATAATGGTGTTTATATGATATGATATGGAAATCTGATTGATTATGTTATCTTGTGTTGTATAAAATGTGTAGATTCGGATTTGGTTTTCATGTCATGTTTCCCTGTCGAACGAGTAATTAGCCGTAGCAGCGTGGGTGTCGATATAATATCATAGATTCTGATACGACTTGAAAATTATTAGGTTTTGGGTGGTAATATCTGCTTTATTTACGGTCATGTTCGGGCTAAGTTGACCCACGTAGACTCATTTCACTTGTTAATTACAACCTTCTAACCATTTTTAATATGTTTACAACTCAAGTACAAGTGTACAACCAATGTTGTAAAACAAGGTCTCGGAGGCCGAGTACTCCACGAGTAATCGCTACAAGGTAGGTTGTCGAGGCCCGAGTACTCCCCGGGTACTCTCCGACTAGGCCGAGAACTCCTGAATACTCCTGACTCCGACTAGGGAGCGCCTAGCGATTTTTGCAACATTGAGTACAACTGATTTACAACGCATTCAGCTAAATTGGTTAAAGAGATCAGGTAAGGGTAACGATTTTTAGGTTTTTTTCGGGCTGAGATTGATGTCTCTGATGAGGCTAAATACTGGGCCGGTTCGAGTTCAACCCAACAACAAACAAACTCGACACAATTGAAAGCCTACCAATACCATCACAAAAGCACATACAGAAACCTAAATAGGCATGTGCAGTAAACTGTTAAAGACATTGGTCGCCGTCGCTTTGAAGATCATAAGATCATCTCGACGACATTTCGCCACAGGTCTCGAGTCTCTAATTCTGTTTTGCCAACCATTGCCTATAAATGGACCGGTTTGAATTGCAACTTTCAATCAAATGTATGTGGATCAAGCCAACCTGATCTATTTTAATCCGCACCACAATGAAAACTGCGAAATGTATCATTATGTTCTTACAAAATAGAAAACTGGTTACATTTAACGAAACAAGCGCCGCACTCCCAACATTCATATACATCCGTACATACTTTATTCGATCACTTCCCTTTGTTACAGTTCCTGGCCTACAAAACCCCCCATTCAAACAAGTATACCCAATCTTACTTCTTTTATAACAACTTGCTTTCCAAATACTTACATTCTATACTTATACCCCAATTGTGACAAACACGAGATACCCCTAATCAGCAGCTAATATAAAGGCGCACCTTTCTGACCCGTTTATTTCATTTCTTCGCTAATATTCTACGGCCCCAAGACTATTCTTCCAAGATTTTGAGGGTATAGATTATAAGAATGGTTAAGGGTAGTAATATCATTGTTACACCCTTCCGCGTTGTTCTCTCCCGGCCCATGTACAACATTCCAGTGAACAACTTTTCTGAAATTTGAATTGGAAACATGTACTTGTGGTTGTTCCAGGAGTCTATTACCAACTACGAGATCAAGACAGATAGCATCGTTTTCCTCTAATCTGGGTCGTTGATTCCCGGACCCTGTAATATCATGATTATTATTTTTTACTATGGGAACGTCGTGGTTGTGTTTACCCTCATACGCGGTTATGACTGCTTTGGGATCGTGGGATGCCCTCTCTACGTGTTTTCTTACTGTGCATCCGACACTTGTGCACTTGTAATAACTCCTGCGTTATGTTTTGATAAATTAAATAAGTTTCAGTTTCAGAACAGGTTTTATTTGGCCTACCAAGCAGCTAAAGCCTATGTTGTTATTTCTCCAAGGTTGAAAAATTACGTTTCAACCCTTTTAATATTTTCGCCTTTTCGGTTGTTTAAAACAGATGAATAATTTTGGATTTTATATAAACTGATTCTGACATTTATAAAAAATTGTGGATTTTATTTATTTAGTTATGAAATGAATACATACCTAGGATTAGGATTGCCACGCACAACTTTCTGGCCATACTTACGCCAACGATATCCATCATCCAGTATATCAACCTCACTAGTGGTTTGGACAACCACACGCGGCTCACGGATAGGCTTAACCACTGGAGTTATATCAAGTGTACCAAAATCTGTTCGCCTGATCATAATTAGAATATACTGAACATTAGCATATTTGCTGTTTTTTTGTGCTACTAATAATGTTAAAATATAGACTGTTATCCAATTTTATAACCTTTTCTTCAAAGATTGGTCGTCATCATCATCAGCCTCGTCTGTACTGTCTCGATTTGCTTGTCTTGGAGAGTGCAAAGGGGTTCCACTCCCCTCTGGGTTAGGATTCTGGCCATTATTTGCAGCATGACCTTCAACAATAATAATAATAAATAAATAAATAACCAACAAGAGATTAGAAGAATGTAATTAATTTCAGGATAACGCAAATCCACAATCATGGAATGTGAAAAAGCAGGTTTGGGTCAAAATGGTCGTTTTTAGTACGAATAAAACAGGTTGGGCTGCTTCAATTGACCCGCGAACACGTTTATGTCCATTTCTTAAACAAATCCAAATAACTAAGATATTAATCACAACTACAAATACATATTATTAAAACAAAAATCTGAACTTTGAATAAAACAAATTAAAAAGTTATATGCATTGAAACTTGAAAGTAGAGTAGGGGAGACTTTCAAACCGTTTTACCCGTCCCCATTCAACTACTATATTTCGGTTTGGCCCATTCAACCCTCTTTGATATTATAAAAAAAACAGCTAAAATTGGTCCATTCATAAGTAAATGAGTCGAAACTGCTCCAAAATACCTGCTTGATAACTTGCACATTGAAGTTTATCAGGATTTTCCTCCTGTATGGACATAAGAGCACCAGCACTAATTCGACGGCTAGGTGGAGGTTTAGGATGATCATGTGTGCCTTTATACACAATTTCTGTAATTTGACCAGTAGTATAAGAGCGTTCAAAAATCTTTTTCACTTCACAGTTGGGATGTGTACACTTGTAATAGCTTCTTGGATGTTCACTTCCTTTCACAACTTTCTGACCATATTTTCGCCAATTATATCCATCATCTGATGACCTGTCAACTTGGATAGCAGGCCCAGGATCCTTTGGCTTTCCCAGTCCGTTTGTTTCTTCATTCTGCATGTAACTACTACTTTTTTCTTTTGGTGACGCCATTTCCCAGTTGGTTGCAGATGGAGACGCGTATGATCTTTGTTCGCTTTGATATTTATTTTGATTATGATTATGATCTTGCCCACTTGGTTCACTTAGTTGAAGATTCGAACCTGCAGAAATCTTTCATATGACCAGAATTATAAACCCTTTTGGTAAAGTCAAGGTTTTACACACAATGAATAAAATGCTACATGACACACGAAAACGAAATGCCCAAGAAAGAAGGATAACGCATTGGTGAAAGAAAAATTAGCATTTTATTGTTACTGTGGATATGAAATCGTGGAATATATCAACATAGTTTACTGTTTATGATATCCAATAACTCAATAATTCGTTTTGTTCTTGACACTTTCTTTGTTCTTGTTTCTTCATATTTCCATGATGGGTCCGTTTTTTTTATTGATTTATTGGGACTTCAAAGTTAAATGGGATCTCGATTCGTAAACACACTTATAAATAATCATGACAATAGGTCAAAGCTAATATGTTACATATACAGTCAGACATAATAATAACTAACGTTCATAGACAAAGATCAACTTCAAAACAACATGAAAACTGTCATCTCCATGTGTCCTAACATAACCTTAACAGGAAACATATCAAGTAGATTAATAGCTGATTAGGACCGGGCCGTACCTGAAATCCCGCAGAAGAAAATGGTTGAACTGTTGTAGTCTGGGTGTGGGGTCTAAACTCAAAGAATCCGGAGTTACTATCATCCAAGTTCTTTCTGGTTGAACAATTTGCCTCTAAAGAGAAGGCAGCAGTGCCACTTGACCCTTGCATCAGTGACGACTTAAAGAAAGAACCCGTGGTTGGAGATGGCTCGGCCTACAGGATTAAAATAGAATTTTATAGACTCATCGTCAGTACGCTACATAATTGTTTATAAAATACTATTTGCCTCTTATTCGGTTGCAATCTATTCGCACATGATTTGTACGGTCTATATCTTTAACATAAAGAATTCACACTAAACAAACAATGCACAATGAAAAGGGAATATTCATCTTTACAAAGAAACAATACTTAAAGCTTAAAGAACACAACGGAAGCAGTCGAAAATGTATCTAGAAACACTGCTAATCCAGATTAACAACTAAGAATATTATGCAACAACAAATGCATTTCCATAAAGAACAAACTGATGGGAAACACCATGATTGTAAGCATCAGAATACAACGGTCCCAAACGCGCACATAAGCATAGAAATCGTAATATATTCCCCTAACAAGCACTTACAAATGATTCATTTAATAGCAGAGAAAGCAAACTGTTCCATCAAACAACTTTAACATCTAAACAACAATATCAAAGGAATCCACACTTTACAAGCACCTACTTTTAATAATATCACATACATCAATCATCAAAGAACTCAACCTAAAGCTACTCTGACGTAACCAATTACCTTCTGATTGATTATTAATGTAGCTTTCATAGCAAATCGCCAACACCTACCAAAATTGAAAGACGCTTTTTGTTTCCTTTTTCACAACTTCTAAACAAACTCATCTACAGGGATGAGTTTTTGGTCCCAGGTACGGGTACCGCACCGAGCCACTTTCAGTACCATTACCGGTACCAACTTTTTCACGTTTTTAAGGATTGCTATTGTAGGGTATTTTAGGCTGATTTACCTTCGAATACCAGTATCGTACCATACCGGCCACTTTCAGTACCCCCTTTTTGCATTTTTTAGGATCAGTGCTTTCAGTTTGCTACCGAACTCATCCCCGCTCGTATACCAAAAAATCAAAAGAAGAAACAAAATACCTAGGGTTACATAATTAAACACCTAAATACTTCAAATGCATTGGTAAAAACGTTCCACACATGCACATCGCAGCTTGTTAACTTGCAAAATTTAAACCGGACCATTTGGTCCCACATACCAGTCATGTACCAAACCATTTTCCATACCAATTAGCTACCCACTTTTTGCGCTTTTCGGGATCAGTACTTTCGGTTTGGTTCGGTACGGTGTTTTGGTTAAATTTACTTTCGAATACCAGTACCATACTGTACCGGCCACTTTCAGGACCCAATTTTTACGTTTTTCAGAATCTGTAATTTCGGTTCGGTACCGAGCTTAACCCTAATCATCTACCAAAATTCGAAACAATAAACATAGTCACAGATTCAACCACTAAACATTTAAACTAAAATGTATTGAATTGATATTACTGAATAGTTAGGTTCCGATATGTGTATATATAGATCACAAGGAACACAAAAACCAAACTGAGCCCGTTGGCTCATACTAATAATAATAATAATAATAATAATAATAATAATAATAATAATAATAATAATAATGCAAAAACAATGAAAGGAATATGACCTTAAAATTGGTCAATAGAACAGGAGAATCGAGGAATGAGGTAGGGCTGAGGCCAGGGGGGATAGTGATGCAGGGGGAACGTGATATAGGGAGTTGAGCTGGTGACATCAGCTTGTATTTAGCACTGACGGTGGTGGTAGTGGATGCTCCGGCGAGATTCTGGTGGCCGGAGATGGTGGCATTGGAGGTGGTAGAGTGAGAGGGAGGTGAATGTTGGTTATCCATGGGGGAATATTATTGTGATTTGTGATCCAGTTTCAGGTTACAGTGATGGAGAGAGAAAAGGGGGTTGTAAGTGATGGGGGTAGTTTCGTCATTTGAAAGGTAGAGTGTTTACTTATGGAAAAATATGGGTAGAGGTGAGCGAGAGTTTTATCCAATAAAACTAACTGGTATATATTTTGGTATTTGGCAGAGTAGCTAGAGCTTTTAATAAAATGTATAAAATGACCAAAATTGGCATAATTAAAAGCTTGTAAATAAGGTTTTTATTTTATTTTAAAAAAAAATAAGGTTTTTATTTTATTTTTAAAATAGAATGGGTATTTGTGTTATTAACTAATTAAAAGCTTGTAGCTAGTACTAATAACTTTTCACTATAGAGCTTTTTCTCCAACCTAAAAACTTTCAGCTTCTTCAACCAAACAAGGCTTTTTATTGAGTATGAGTTTTTTCTTAAAAACTTGAAGCTCCTAAAAGCTCTTAAAAGTTTCTTGTGAAACATACCCTTAGGCTATATGGTGTGCCCCCCTTTTCCCCCAACTCCCCCAAGTGCCACGTCAGCGCCACGTCATTTCCCCCTTCTCCTCCCCCAAAGTTTGAAAATGGTATTCCCCTTCTTCCCCCTTCTTTTTTATTATTAAAGTTTGATTTAAAAAAAATAAAAAAATTAGCCAATTAGAGAAAACGGGGGCCTCGGTGCTTTTTCCACTTTCTCCCCGAAAAGTTTACGGGGGGGCGGTGTTCCCCGGTTTCCCCGACGCCACCTCACCTCCCCGGATGATCTCACCGCATGCACACCGAATGGTCTTAGACCATTCACAATAACATCTAAAAAAACCTAAAAACATGTCCGGTCAGATTCGAAAAGTACTCATTCTTTAAAAACACTAAAAACTCATCCTAAAACTAAAACCCGATAACTTATCACCACCTTTTACATTACTTACATTATGAAGGTTCAACGCACAGAAGTTTATATTAACAATTTAATTATGATGATAAATTGCAATTCAGGTTCATAATATTCATGCAAAAATGGTGGAAGTCCTTAGAGAGAAATTTGCTCATCTGAACCTTACGTTTTCTATTGGTGGCCAAATTTTCTTTTATATGAGTTACACACTAAATTATTTAGTTGAAATGTTGAATCACAGTTTAAATCATATCAAATTTGGTGATTTATTATTTTTATTTTTTTATTTTATTTTATTTATTTATTTATTTTTTATTTTTTTTGAATTTTTAGGGTTTGCTACAGAACAAAGAACGAAAATCGATGTCTATGTTTTGAAGAGGGAGGGAATTTAAGGGATAAAAAATTTGATGAGAAATGACTAACAGAGTTAGCACTACATTTTTAACCTTAGTAGCTCAGGTGTAAAAAATTCTTATTTAGGATGGATCTAGCAATATTGATCTAACATTAGGGACGAATTTGACTATTTACTTCACCGTATTTATCAAAATATGGATAATTCACTTACAAATATACGATCATGTAAGACTTTGTTTTATTTTATAGTGCGCCTAAAATATGTTGGGTATGTGTCAGATATTGATATTTGGGTAAAAATTACCTTTTAAAAGTAGCAAATGCATTTCTTGCTATTTTAACATTTTTAATTTTTATTACCCAATAAAGATAGAAATGTAAAAACTAAAATTAGTAAACGGTTAGATTATTTGGAAAAAAAAAGGTAAAAAAAATATAATGTAATATAATGTTTAGAGGTGTAGTTTAGTTAAATGGGTACATATTGTTTTTAAACAATCGAACGGAATTTTCATTTTACCAAAATTATGTACACCATAATCGACACTCAGGCTCAATTTGGCAGAAGCTACCTTGGTCGACCCAACAAACATTAGAACAAAACAATTATTACAAACCCACAAGATCTACACTCCTGTCCAAACCCGTTCATGTATACCCATCAACCATTGTCAAATAATGAGAAGTCCCACGAAGACGCCTTTTCTAGACCCGCGATTATCATCCACTAATACGATTCAAGTTTAATATCTTCTAGCACCACAGGTGTAGCCGTATTAACATCCCTAAACACCTTCCCGTGCCTCTTTATCCATAGCTTCCAAATAGCCAAAAAAAACTAAGGTGCTATTTGTTTTTTCTGCAGGAAAAGGTCTGCAGTCTGCGGACCACATCTGCAGACATCTGCAGGAGAAGAGGTGGACCAAAGGTCTGCAGTCTGCAAGAAGAAGACTGTTTGTTTGTTAACGTCTGCAGGCTGCTGAAATAAACTTAAATTTAAATAAACTGAGTTTTTACAACAGTCTGGTGGTAGACGGTGGTGGTGGTGGGTGGACCGTGGTGGTGGGTGGTGGTCGTGGTGGGTGGTGGTGGACGGTGGTGGGTGGTGGTGGACCGTGGTGGTGGTGGTAGTGGTGGTGGACGGTGGTGGGTGGTGGTGGTGGTGGGTGGTGGTGGACGGTGGTGGGTAGTGGTCGTGGGTGGACGGTGGTAAGTGGTGGTGGACCGTGGTGGTGGTGGGTGATGGTGGTGGTGGTGGTGGGTGGTGGTGGTGGGTGGTGGTAGTGGTGGTGGACGGTGGTGGGTAGTGGTGGTGGACGGTGGTGGGTGGTGGTGGACCGTGGTGGTGATGGACGGTGGTGGTGGACGATGCTAGGTGGTGGTGGTGGGTGGGTGACGGTGGTGGACGGTGGTGGTGGTGGTGGTGGGTGAGGATAAGAGAAGAGGAGAAGACCTTTGAAGACCTTAGAAGACTTTGGTCCAAGTCTGCACCAAGAAGAGGTCAGGAAGAGCTTTTGGAGTGAAATGTCTTCCGAAAAACAAACAGTCTGCCCGCCCCAAACGTCTGCCTGCGTCTGCACGGCGCAGACAAAAGAGGTCAGAAGTGCTTCTGGGAGAAAAACAAACACCACCTAATGCATACGCCGCCTGCACCTTCCTCGCCTCCCCACCCATCTTTCGGCAGCTATCGATGAGTTGCTCAATCAGCATCTCCCTTTTAGTTTGGGTAAATAAGTACATATGTTTTGCGTAATCAATTTGGTATCACTTAATACTATATTCGTGTCATACCAAAGGGCGGATGCACGTTATAATGAATGAGATCACAGGACTGTTGATTATATTAATAAGAACATAAGGTATAAACTTAAGATTTGATCATGTGTACCTGATATGCTTAACCGTTCAGGAACCTCAGTAATGGAAGACACCATCATCTTGATCGGGTTCCCTTTAGGGTATGCAATTCTGATGGTTTATGTGTTCTTCAGTTATGAACACATTGAGAGAGAGATATAGGGGACGGCTAATGGTGTTATGTTGTTATGATTGTGTGTCAACCCTAATCTCATAATAACCTCTCTATTTATACATACCCAGAGGACACCCTAATAAGGCCCATCTAATGATAGTCCGCCCATCAAAGACATATATGTTATTGGGCTTAGGATAATATTAATAATTGATCATCATAATATAAATGATATAATGGCTATCGATAAATATACAAACGTTACGTATATTTATTCCAACATTCTCCCACTTAGCCGAGTAATCATTTATTATGAGTATTACGTAAGTCTACAGAGATTAATACTTATTTTAGTTCTAAACCCAAAATGTAGCAGAGAAATACAGTCGTTAAGTCTTTATTCGACTTAGGACCCCCATTAATCATACTACACCCAAATTTAAAACTTAACATTAGGATCAATTAACATTATGCCCTTAGTTGTTGATTTGTTACATTATTGTCTTTATGCCATTATGCTAGCTTAACATACTAATAGACAAACAAATCATAATGAGGAAAATTAATCATTAGTCATTAGTCATAAGTCATTCATAGAACGATATGTAGTTGTACATGGTCATCAGTAATACCCTTTTTCTCTTAGTTGGCCCTTAGTGAGAGTTATGGGTGATAGACCTTTAGTTATTGGATCCATAAGCATATCATGAATGCATTCGATACAAAATTCTGATTTCCTCTATTTGTTCTTAATCATAAGCAAACAATAATTTCGTATCGAACTCTAATGCAGCTCCTCTCAAACTGTTACTGTTCGAGAAATTAAGGCATCTGACTTTATCACAGTAAGTCTTCAACTTAGTATTTATATGGAGTTAATGAGTTATGAGTCAACTGATAAATTTACCAACAACATTTAATGACCATTCTGTTGTGATCAGCAACACATTATGTCATGATAACTTAGGTTGTTGTTAACAGTTCCTTATGACTCTTCCATGAGATAGTTATGTCTGCTAACGTTATATAATACCCCGAAATTGATATCACTTTAGGTTCTTACTTCTTCTTTAGATTATAGTCTCTTGTTTCTTAAAGATATTGTAATGTTCCATTAGATGCTTTTCATCAATCTAGACAAATTTAGTATCAAGCAATACGAACAATATCATAAACAAGCATAGACTTAAATTTACATCAGTCTTCTAATTAATGAAGCATAAGGTGATAATCTCAAATTATCCTATTATCCTCTAAAAGAGAGCAACGTTGTATGTTACATACGTAAGGATCCGCTTAGAGTAAAACTTATGGGATGAAACTAATATCCCGTTGGGTCTATCTCGGTATATTTTGATTCCTATCACGTAAGAAGAATCCCCGATATTCATCATGTCAAAATTATGCGTGAACAATGCTTTGACTTAAGTAACATATACTTTTCAAGAAAAACGTCATCTATGTAAGGACAAGTTTTCATTAGTTGCTCCCACTCATCTTGAGGTGGGTTCTTTAATCCACTTAGTTCTTGATGAAGAGAATTTCGTTATGATTCCAACACATTTTATGTTTGCGTCAACCCATACATGGATCTTATTAACTTAGAAACTAAGTGTTCTTAACCTTCAGTTTAGAACTTTCAGGTTACTTAATGAACATGTAGCTCATTGTTATGGAAGGTTGTCTTAATGTCCATCTAATGTGGCTCTTAGTTATTATGAGCTACTATGACGGTAATGATCCTCAAAGAAATCTTTTGAAATGCAGATAAGAAGATTCTTTGATAATCTAATCCCTTCTTGAATATAATATTTTACAATCAATCTTATCTTACAACGTTCCTATTCAGACCTGATTTGATTATGAATACATTTAGGTTATTCAACCAAATCCCAAACGTTATTCTAGTGAAGATTGATTGATACTAATGATTTAATTAGAAGAGGTAGGATCGTTAAACTTTCCAAACATCCATTTTATGTTAGTCAGGCAAGTTACATAATCATCAAATTTAATGGGCTTTTAGACCCAGATGACCTCCTGAGTTGAACATTGGGTTTATTATGATACAAACTTAACTTTAGTTAGGTGTTTTTATTTTCATGTATATAAGGAGCAATATTAGTTTCTAAGTGTGTAAGAGTTGGTGCAGTAAGGTGTACAAGAGGAATAATCGAAGTTAAATTCAGAGTTAAAATTAATGAGTCTCGAATTTTAATGATTCTCTCCCCCGCATCTTGTACTTCCAAAAAGTCATAATAAGGACTTTTACTGCTCCCACTTACCTTAGAAATCTTAATGAATTCAGCATGCTTAAGATCTAACACTTGGAAGATCCATAGATTTTAATAGAGAAAACAACTTAATAATGTTTATTGTCGTTTCTCTTGATGATGATTACTTTAGTAAGAAATATAAGTTCGCCCATATTTAGGCATCCACAAAACTTTGTTAGGAGTACGTTAAATGTTAAGGAGACAAGTTGTGATAGAGCGTTGTCCAGTGCAAGAGGTGTAATTTGAGGATACATCAAATTTCCGTTCCCCCACCTCTGTAACTTTTGCAAGTTACAATTAGGACACTTAATGCTCCCACTAATCTTTTAGGTCTCTTAGTACCTCCACATAATAAGTTTTAGCGATGCGCGTGAACGAGAATATTTCATATATTTTATACTTGATTTCCCTTATTTGTCCAGATTTCATAAGAAATTTTAAGGACATACTTAGAGGGAATCTTATTAAGTATATATGAATTGATTTCTTTTATACTTCGGTCGGTAGGAAAGGGAATAGATATTTTATCTAAGCTCCACTAATGTCAATTAGTTATGACTTATGATGGAAACCCATTTATTCCTTTCGCCATTTAATGTTTAGGGTGTTTAACACATGCTTTAAAACCACTGAGAATGAGATTTAATAGCCAAACATCCTTTAGTGACCTGATGATGCTTTCCCATGAAATTTTGGTCTTAGTGGATGAATTGCACGAGCCTCATTTTCCTTTGTTAAATACTCATTTTCATGATAACAAAGTTGTGAAAACGTTATTGGATCATCTAGTTTTATTTCATAAGGTTTCTATTCAGATAATGACAACAAACAATATGAGAGTTTAACTTAATAATGGCTTTGGGTCGGTCATTAAAACCTTGTAACTGTCAAAAAATTATAGCTTTTAGTATTGATACTAGATTTCGAGTAATAAATATTCCTGTCAACATTTCGATTATAATATGATATGATTAGAGATAAATATCTTATATCTAATAAGGCCTACCAACAATGAAAGTAAGAAAGAAGGAACTAGTGATATCTTTTAAAATTGTGTGAACAAATTTTTAGATTGAATTGTATCACTGGAATTCATGAAATTTAATCAGGTAATTTGATTACGTGGGTGCTAGAACCCCATAATTAGTCCATTAATAACAACAAAGCAACATAAAGCACTAAAGTTGCTTGACTTATTGGAGTTAAGAAGCTAACACTGGAGAGCTCAGGATGCTTTAGCCTGCAGTACGGTAGTTCGTGGCTATAGTGGTGAACAGTAACTTTATGAAGAAGTCAAAAGTTATGTTAACTTCCACTTTGATCCATAATTTTCACATCAAACAGTGTCAACCAGACCTTAAAAGTAGCAAAAAGTGGTTTTATACCAAAATGGCACAACTTGTCTGTATGGATAAAGAAGAAGGGTCAAAGTTTACTACGTATAGTAGGATGACTTCCCTAAGGGAGTTGTCAAAGCTTACCAAGTATAGTAGGATGACTTTAGCTCACTAGATATAGTAGGATGGCTTCTCTAAGGGAGCTCCTGGTGGGAACTTACTGCCTATATAAGGAGATTCATGGTTAAGTCATCCACACACTCATTCTCACTCCACACACCTTCATATTTCCCAACTCCATAATGAATACATACTTATTCTCACGTCGGAATCCGAACGCAGGAGGTCCCCTCCTGCATTTAGGCTAACGGTGTTTGCTTCGTTGTGCAGATCGATCCAAGAGCTTAAGAACCCTCTTAACTAATATAGTCTCGAACCTAGAACCCGGTCATTTTCCTTGTTGTCGTAACATAATTCTTAAAGTGATCAGTAACGAATGTGAATTTTGTCAAGAAATCGGTACCCTAAAATGATCAAATCGAATTCAACATATAGGGGTTACATTCGAAACTGCTTTAAAAGGCTACTGTTGTTTCTTATAATTATTTTTATTTTATTCAACATATTGCATTAATTCTTTAAGTGACATGTACAATGATTTTTATTATAATTTATGTTCAATAAGTCTATCAAGCCAACCACATCCACCACCATTAAAGAGCATGAAGACCAAATATCATTATCGTCAACTTCTATTAAAAAGTCGACCGTTAAGTACCACCGCCCATCACATATCCAAACTATGAAATGAACCCAAACTTTGTGAAGCTATCAATGTTACGAAAACCACCACCAAATTTTAACACGAACTAAGATTCTAAAATAAAAACATATTTGATTTTTCATTTTTAATAAAAAAACTTATATACAGTTTTTCCATTTCAAAAACAAAAAAAAACAAAAAAAAATCAATTGCCCCCTCCCCTCTTGATGTAAGTTTATACCCGATTGTAAAATTGTATCTCATTATGTCGGGTATCCGTATATGATACCCATCCGGTATGCACGCATGCATCAGGCATATCAAATTATGATCTTAGTGGTTTAAAATTGCCCATTTGGATGTCTATCACTTGAAACCAAATCTTAAATTAACCTAAAAGTCGAATTAAAATTAAATAATCAGCTACACTTCTACAGTGGCGAATCTTGACCCGAAACTTCAGGGGGTCGGAAGTCGCTAGTTTCAGGGGGTCGAAACCTTATATACCAAAAAATTGCTATACGAATACTATATAATCAGAACTTCTGAATGAAAATTCAGAAGGTCGGCCGTCCCCTCCCGCCCCTTAAAAGGATCGCCCCTACACTTCTAGCAATTTCAGCTACTTTAACAATTTCTTAGTTCTTAAAATCCTTTGTATACAATTTATTATATCTTTCAAAATTCCATAATATATTAACACATTCGGGTAAACATGTGCGTCTAATCAGACGGGTATCACTTAATCTTATACCCGTCTCATGCACGTAAAGTTTTTTAAAATTAGTCTCATACCCAGTTTCATACTCAAATATTCATTTTAGACGTATCAAGTTTCTTATTTTTACTATAGACAATTCTTCTTGATGTGGGAATATGAAAATGTACTAGGGTGGGGGATGTGGAATAAAGGCCATGTAGGGTTAAGGCTTTGGGGAATTATGACCCCCCCCCCCCTCCTCCCTCTTTAATTCTCGCACTCATTAAAAGGTTGGCAAGACACTTGGTAGGCGGTAGCCCCCCTTTTGGCGATGCAGTGAAAGTGTTGGGGTCGGGGTACCACCCAGCTGAGATGGCTAGGGCATACACACCCCCCCCCCCCCCCAAAACATAAATTGTAAAAAGACTTCCATCAATTTATATATCCATTTAAAGTTAAACCAACCCCCACTCGTTTAATGTATCCGTTGTAATTGTATTACCTTTAGTAGTTAAAATCTCATAAGTCATAGCAAAATCTTGATTTGAGATTAGTGGGTTCTTTATGTAGGCCCATCAATCGGACATATTGCATTATTGTCAATGTCAACTTTATCACATGATCATTGAGATCATAATTAATTGGATCATCTTAATCTACTCCTAAAAAAGAAAGGAAAAAGACAATTATCTAACGTCACATCTTATGTTATTACTTTTGTTATGGGTTAATATCAATTAAACATCACTAACATATTTTTTGAAAGGTGATATATTTGTTTAATAATGTATAAATACAATAACAGAGAGCGATAACACAAAGTAAAGATTCACGTGTTTTTTAGAACTAAAAGAATAGAAATAATCATCATCAAACTTGGTAAATCTTATCAGTAGCAAAGTTAAGATTGGTTTGAGAAGAGTAAGATGTAAATAATAACATTAAAAGGATAGCAATCAATACTGCTAAATTAAAGGAATATTATTTAAGTTCGAAATCACATTTCAGAGTTACAGATGGTGAAGTTCGGGGTCCAATGGTCACATGATCAACATCAAAACCGGCTTTGGGAGTGGGCTAGGTGGGCGACGGCCCAAGACCCAGTCTCTTTGAGAGCCCGAATTTTTAAATTTTTTTATACATTATATATGTTTTTTTAAAGAGAAATCTACATGCATTGTTAGAAGTTAAAACACTTAATCCCATTAACATTTTATTTATTATAAGATCATTATACACTAGAACCCATTTTAAATTAAGTTCATTACTCTTTGACTCATCAATACCGGTTATTAATTTAACCCAATTAAAATTAATTCAATAGTTAAAATTAAACCCAATTAAAGTTAAGTCAAATTAAATTGACCCAATACAGACCCGTTTCTTTCTACTCGCTATAGACCCAAAATTTTTTTAGCATTCTCGAGACGGCCCTGATCCAACATGTTTAAACCTTTCTGTGCACTATTTAGAGTCCATAACTCCAGGATTCGACTTATTTAGGCCTTTTATTGTCTAATTGTATTTGTCTAGTTAGTTAAAAATAAATAGTAAATTAAAAAGGATTATATTGTTTTATGATAGTAAATTATAAGTGCATACACTAGACACCATAGAAAACTCAAGGACATAAGATTAGCAACAAAAGTGACATAACAAACTAACACAGAACACCAAAGCACAAAGAGCCTATGAAACATCAAGTTCCATCATCAGTGGTATGATCTAAACCCTCTAAAGAACACCTGCGAATCGCGTTAAACACGACTTCAAAAGAACGCTCGACTCCCGTAAAACACTCGTGGGCGCTCCCCATTTGGCGTCTGAGTGTTCTGACCCGAACTCGAGTTTCCAGAGTTCGTCTTTCCAGAACTCGTCTGCTCGTTCTCCATCTCCAACGGCAGCTTCATCTTAGCCAACGACTCGGTAAACTGCTGCATACTCTTCATGTACAAGTCCACAAAATCTTGCTGCACCACTTTTTGATCAAGCTCAAAGTTCATCGACGCTGCAGGCTGGTTCTGTTTCGTCGAACTGCCTTCAACTGGCTTGCCTTTCACAGGTGAATCAGATTCTTGATTTGTAGATTTCGAGTGCTTCTCGTCATCAACAGATTTCGCGCTTGTAGCATCAATAGATTTAGCGCTGCTTGTAGCAGGAACCGAAGCACATTGAGACCCATTCGTCGACACACTTGTGGGAGGCGAATCAGGTTTTTGATTCTCAGACACAAACGGTCCACCATTTTCAGAACTCGCCTGATCATCCGTATCAGACGAGACTAAACTCTCCGAACTAATCCCGAAATACTCCGACACCATAATCTCGTTTTCGTTCACAATTTTGGGATCCGGGAACTCAACCTTATCCAACTCAGATTGGTCAGTAGGAACCGCGGTCTTAGCTGTCGGCTGGGTCGGTTGAACCACAATCACATCCGGCGACGCCCCATTGTACGATAAAGACAGCTGAACAAAACCAGAAGGCGAATGGAAGATATCATCCGACGATAACGTGAACTCCTTCTGGCGTTCGCCGTTCTTGATGATAACATCAGAAAGCGGAATCAAAGCAAAGCCAAGCAACTGATCTTGAAGATAATTCCTAACCCGACTCATCATATATATCTCACACTTAAGCGAAGTATCAACCGTGGGCACATCGATACACAGATTTTCGTTAAAAACAGGATTTTGTCCACCCCCGTTAATCGTTTGTGTCATGACCGATTTCTCAGGGCTGCAAGTGAGTGAAATCTTGGCATAAACATCTTGTTTGTGGTATATGCAGATGTTTTGAATGTCCCTAGCTTGATGAATGTAAACCTCAAGAACACCAACCGATGGATCGGGCTTCTTCGATTCGACGCTAGGGGTTCGAGCAAAATGGTCAAGATTATGCTGCTTTTCGGGTTCTGAGTACATCTTCAATGGTGACACCACAGATTGAGGAGACTCCATGGATAGTTTAAGCCTGCAAAAACAAGTTCAATCAAGAAACATTTGTTTTGGTCACAAAATCATAGAAAAATGTTAACTTTACAAGATTGTTCATATGATTAGTAAAAATTTAAGTGACACATTAAGGTGAAATTACAGATTTGCCCTTGTTAGATTAATCAAATCTAAAGCATATTCAACTAAAAATCCTAAATTTTAACCATGTTCTAGTGCAAAATTCACATATGAGCACACAAACACACAAAAAATAAATAAAAATAACAATAATAATAATAATGATAATAATAATAATTCAAGATTCAATAATCCAACAAATTATGCATAAATTAAACAATCAAAAGAGAAAAAAAACACAATTAACATAACAAAATTCAACCAAAAAACTTCAAGAACATCATAAAAACCGAACCTTGATTAATATTATAAAATCAGAAACAGAGTAGCAACCAAAAACAAAGCCCTAATCTTGAATTCTTGATCACCCAAAATAAAGGCACTTAACATATATAGAGACCCACAAAACAAATAGTCACAAACCCTAATTTGATTAATATAAACAATAAAGTTTCCACCTTTACCTAAAATAACACAAGCCCAGAATCCAAGAGAGCAAAAACAGGGAAAAGGGTATCTAAAACAGTAGTAGACATAGATCTCATGCAATCATAATTTACAAAAATAATAACAAAAAAGATACATAAATCCAAGAAATTTATAAAAGTAAAATGAACAGTGAAAAGGGTAAAGCAGAAAAGATATAAAAGGATGTAATAAAGGATAAAAGTGTAGTCTTTTCTGTTCTTGCCTTTGGGTTTTTGTTTTTTAGTAGCAGAGTTGAAGAAAGTGATGAAGAATGTTGGGGTTTTAATGCAAATAATAATAATAATAATAATATTGTTGATGCAGAGCTCAAGGAATGTAGGAAACTAGGACTGTGTGTTGTGTTGTGTTGTGTGGTTGGATAATGAGGGTGGTGGTGGTGGGTATATGTATTTCTTTAGAATAAGTATTTCTGTAGGATAATCAAGTTAGAATTGTCTGCTTGTTGATTTTTTTTTTTTTTTATGGAATAAAGTAATGAGGGGGGGTTTTGTTACCGACATGGTGGTTTATAGTATACCGATAAAATTGACTAGTTTTTGGACCTAATTTTGTGGTTAAAGTCTTGATATTTTAGAAATGAAAGTAATCTTTAATGTTTGTGTGTTTGAAAGTTACTTGAATTGAATGACTCATTTTCACACTTGGAAATCTTTGAGTTGTTTTCTAGTAAAATAATTTGTTTGGTTTGGGTCATTTTTATTTATTGGATGGGTCTTGTAAACCTTGATGATTTAGGAAATGTTTAAATAGATGAGCATCGCCCACTACGATTGTATGTCACAACCATCTTCAGGTCGCCAAGCAATGGCAAACCCAGGATTTATTTTCTAGGGTGTGATTGGGGGTTTAACCAAACTTTCAATAGGTACGATCGGAATTTGTATCTATAACATACACTAAATTTCTTTTTTATGGGGTGTGCCCACCCCCTTGGGCTACACTTGGGTACGCCCATGATTAAGTGACCATCGTCATCGATACTTTCACCGTTGTTACGAAAAGCGCCACACCCACGATTGTTGTGGTTTGCCAAGTAACCAAACTTTATGTCAAGATGTCAACTAGTATGTCAACCAGTATGTTTATTTTTTAAGATACGACCCAAAAGACTAATATCGTCATTTTTAAAGAAAAACTTCTAAAAAGGACAAACAAACCCCGACCAATGTTCGAAGATCTGCACGCAATTTGGAGTTACATATATGTAACTATAAGAAACTATAAGAAACTATATGTACAAAACTATTGGAAATTACATATATGTAACTACTATAAAATAAATGCCAATGGATATAAAGTTATAGATGTATGTGAGTGATTACATACATGTAAGACAACTAAGCTTATCGATAGTGGCGGATCTAGAAATGAATTTCAGTAGTAACGTTTTTTATTTTTTTCATTTTTGTAACAACGTTTTCCAAATTTCGTAAAAAAACCAAAATTTCCACTAATTTACCACTACGTGCGCGAAGTTGAGCAGCAACGGACGCGGCACCTAGTTATTAACTAGGTCCACCCCTGCTTATGGAAGATGGCAGGCAGGGAAAAATTTAGGGTTGACACTTGGTGCGACGTTTCGACGAAAACGGCAGGAGATCAAGACAAGGTGATGGATCGAATTCTAACAAAGGGATTACGAAGTTTTTCGTTTCAAACCTTCCGGAGAGGTGTTCTTCCAAGGATTTGGCTGAGGTTTTAAAGGGTTTCGGGACATTTACGGGATTTATATTGCAAGGAAGTACGATAAACTTAGGAAGCGGTTCGGATTTGTATCGTTTCGCAACGTGACAAACCCTCTGGGATTAGAGATGGATCTAAAAGATGTTTGGACTGGGAGTTACAAGTTATACATTGTGTTAGCAAGATTTGTGGACGGTGAGAAGATTATTAGGAAAGAGGTTAAGGAATGGAAGTCGGTTAACGAGAAAGTGACAGAGAAGAAGGATGGCCTGGAGGAAGAGACCGAGGTGGGGATCGATAAGCCTGGTCCGAGTGTTGTCGGTCAGGGGTCTTTCCGGGATACCTTGATCAATAAAGATGTGGAGTGATGTCGTGTGGATTAAGTCACTTAAACGTCTTTTTCTTAAAATTGACAACTTCCCTAAGGAAGTGTCAAGACTCGATGAAAAAGGTAATTAAGTTGGGACTTTTAAGTTATGACACTCATTCAAGTTTTAAATTTATAAAATAAAACGATATCTGCTAATCGTTCTAACCCACACAATAGGCAAATGTACCTATCGAGTGTAATATAGACTTCAAGCAAGTACCGAGTATTGAACCCTAAGACACGATTTCCACTACTCAGGTTTAAGTTGCTTTTGATAAAAGAAAAGATAGAAAAGAGAGAGAGAGAGAGAGAGAGAGAGAGAGCGAGAATGATCAGAGTAGAAATCAATAACCAAAAAGAAGTGTTGCTTTGGGATCCGACTAACTTTGGGAAGGATTAATAGTAATTACTTAGTTGAGTGGTGCTGTCAAGTTGCGCACTTATGCTTAACTTAGAGTTGCAAGCGCATTCTCTAGAGGTGACTGTTTTCACATAACTAGTTGTGTTCTTGTTGTTAAAATGAGGGTCTCCCAAACCGGTAAGCTCACCTCTCAACAATGAGGGGAGGATCACCCGAGACTATGTTAACCCAACCCCGAAGAACCCACCTCCCAATACTGCAATAAAGATATCTAGCTACTTAAAACTTCTATGGATAACTTGCCGGTGGCCGGAGCATGACCGAACAAGCTACCACTTGATATCATAGGTGAGTCGTGACTAACCAGAACACGTGCATCTCCTACTTGAATTAATTAATCTTTCAAAAAGTGATTGGTCTATTATTGATTGTGCGGCAATACAATAACGGAAGAAAATAAAGACTGTTTTCTTTCAACACGGGTTCACAAATTCTTGACCTGCGCCAAGGCTATCACATAGACAATGAAGCTAAGTCGCAAAATCAAGTCTTGGCTTATCACCAGGACCGAGTATAAAGACCGTACCAACCCTAAGTGAGATCTTTGATAGTAGAGGATTAAGCCACTAAGTGTGTGTATTTCTACCCACAAATAGGCTAATCACTACTTGCGGGATTAGGTTAGCTTACAAGTGCATGGGTTGTTACACATCATGGGTACACTCATAAGTCCTCCCACTTCCTATCAAGACACCCACAAGACCAAATACTAAGTGATTAGTTAGTTAATTCATCAAACAAAGTTTTAAGCAAAAAAAATTAGACAATAACACAAACACCACTCAACAAATAAAAACTATATAATCCATACCAAAGAAGTCCTCACCCTTAAACGGTTTTGGTTTGTTGATTTCAAGAGGTGTTAAAATTTGAAAATTTTCAACACCTCATACTTACTTCTTCAGCATATTTTAAAATTAAAGATTTTATGATATGTTTTATGGTTAAAGAAATAAGTGGGACAAAAACACACGCTCCCCTAATTAGTTTTCTAAAAGAAAACCGTCCGAGTGACACCCACAACTACCTGACCACTGAAAGAAATCACCTGGCATGAATTAAATAGCTAGAACTAAAAAAGGAAAAGTAAACTACTAAAAGAGAAAATACTAGATCCTAGTGCCGAGAGGGCATACCTGGTGGTTAGAAAGAAGTAAAAGTGAACGATCATACCTGAGGGTCCTCAATTGCCTTTTCTTACCGTATGAACCAACCTCTCAACTTATTCTTCATCAGGCTAGTTCCGGAAACACTACTTTAACCAAATTCAATCCCGTAATTTAAGATTTTGGGGTTGATAAGGAAACATGCTTGAGGTGATGATGAGTCGCGCCACTACCACTTGAAATTTCCTGGATCAAACTTCACTTGTGCAAATAGTGAAGACGTCGCTCACCCCGACACACCAAGTGGCTTGCCGAAATAACGCCACTTCTTCCTAGTGAAGTGATCATTCGAGTGATACGCATTACCCCATGAGTCGTCAACTAGTTCAGCCATTGGGGGGCTATCACTCGTGAAGAGTGGCAACTGAGATATTACCACTTCCTTTTCTGAGTTGCCGCAGTCTGGTTCTTTCCGTCCTTCTTGCACCTCTTAGTTCACCACTCCGCTTCCACCCATGTTTTCCTCAATCTTACCTTTACCCGCTTCTCTTTGTTGAACTTCCAATGCCCTTGCTCTTGCTCTTGCTTCATCTTCGAGTGCAAATTTCTTCAAAAGATAGTTTTTTACTATCTCGAGATTTTCAGAAAACTTCTCCAAGTCGATGAGAGATGATTCGGACTCGGGTGTAGGCTCGGGTTCAGACTTGGATAAATGATTTGGTGATGGAGATGGCAAAAATGGTAGTGAATTTTCAAGAAGGGTATATTTCTTCAAAAGGATAAGGTGATAAAGCTGAAGAATCAAAAAGTGGTGATATATGAGAGTATGGTGACGGGTTATATGGAGGTGGTTTGTAGGAGGGTAAAGGTGGAGGAGGTTCGGGTGGAGGTGAATATGGAGAAGGTTCACAAGGGTTAGACTCAAAAGTAGGAAGACAAGGAGAGATGTATTCTTCGCATTTATGGGGGCAAGAAGGTCCACCGCAATAGCTACACAGAAGAATACAAAACTTGTAATCTTCACAACTGTGGGGAAAATGAGGTCCGCCACAATAGTCACATCCTTGTTGAACGTAGCAACCATTTTCAGCAACTTGATGATCCATCCTGCAAAATAAGAAAACTAGACAAACGGGTTAGACTAGCAAAAAGAAGTATTGCTTTGGGATCCGACTAACTTTGGGAGGATTAATAGTAATTACTTAGTTGAGTGGTGCCATCGAGTTGCGCACTTATGCTTAACTTAGAGTTGCAAACGCATTCTCTAGAGGTGACTGTTTTCACATAACTAGTTGTGTTCTTGTTGTTAAAATGAGGGTCTCCCAAACCGGTAAGCTCACCTCTCAACAATGAGGGGAGGATCACCCGAGACTGTGTTAATCCAACCCCGAAGAACCCACCTCCTAATGCTGCAATAAAGACATCTACCTACTAAAAACTTCTATGGATAACTTGCTGGTGGCCGGAGCATGACCGAACAAGCTACCACTTGATATCATAGGTGAGTCGTGACTAACCAGAACACGTGCATCTCCTACTTGAATTAATTAATCTTTCAAAAAGTGATTGGTCTATCATTGATTGTGCGGCAATACAATAATGAAAGAAAATAAAGACTGTTTTCTTTCAACACGGGTTCACCAATTATTGACCTACGCCAAAGCTATCACATAGAAAATGAAGCTAAGTTGCAAAATCAAGTCTTGGCTTATCACCAGGACCAAGTATAAAGACCATACCGACCCTAAGTGAGATCTTTGATAGTAGAGGATTAAGCCACTAAATGTTTGTATTTCTACCCACAAATGGGCTAATCACTACTCGCGGGATTAGATTAGCTTACAAGTGCATGGGTTGTTACACACCATGGGTATACTCATAAGTCCTCCCACTTCCTATCAAGACACCTACAAGACTAAATACTAAGTGATTAGTTAGTTAATTCATCAAACAAAGTTTTAAGTAAAAAGAATTAGACAAGAACACAAACACCACTCAACAAATAAAAACTATATAATCCATACCAAAGAAGTCTTCACCCTAGCAACACTCTAGTATCCTAGCTCTCAACTCAAGTAGTGTTTATGGAGTGATCCCAAGCTCCAAAGGTCACATACAAGACCCTAAAGATGGTTGATCAGTGAGAGAAACTCGGGTGAATGGGATGCTCAAAATGAGGGGTTGAGGCCTCTATTTATAGGCAATTCAGGGGCTGCACGCTAGTACTCACAGTTTGGCACGCCCACGCTGACAGCAGGTACTGTTGCAGAGTCCTTTTGCGCGGAATTGTCTCCTTGCAGGTCTTGCACGCCCGTGCCATGGGTGTGGGCACGCCCGTGCTTGCTAGTACAAATAATCGTCTTATCAGTTTGGTCTGTTGCAAGCCTTGGAGAACACGTTTCGAAGAGCACGACCGTGCACAGTGATGTGGCATGCCCGTGCTGGGCCTGAAAGCTAACTTTTGGCCATTGTTGACTTGAAAATGTTGACTTGTTGACCCGGGACAGGTGCACAGTCGTGCACTGCCGGAGCGCGACCGTGTTGCATTTGAAACAACGTTCTAAGTCTTCAGTTCCTTGTCTGTCAAGCCGTTTTCCTTCCTGGACTTCAAAGCTTGCATGTGGGAGACAAGGTTATTGTACCATGTACCCTTTTGTCCCCTAGAAGCTTGTTCTCCACTCAAAGTGTGCCTTTTTCCTTCTTTTTGCTTTTTTGCTTCCAAGAACCTGCATTTATCTTATACGAATGTTTTATATATATTTTATAAAGATAAAAGCATAATAAATGTGCAAGAATAAGGATAATTACATATGTAAAACATATTAAATTATCGGCTCATCATGGAGCAGAGGGTTATGGAGGTAACAGTGGATCCGAATATTGATGTTTGTTTGAACTGGAATGGCTGTCGGTTTATAGGTAGGGTTAAGGATTTTAATGCATTGACAACTCTGAGAGTTTGGTTGTCTGGAGTTGTTAAAGGCAAGGTAGATATTAAGTATGTTGGAGGATTCTTTGTCATTCTTGTGTTCGGTGATAAGGATGAGAAATCAGTATTCGTGCATAACAAAGATGTAGGGTGTCCACCTTCGAGAGGTTGGAGGAGTGGGAGGGTCAGTTCATTGCGTTTGAACGCATTGCATGGATTAAACTATATGGGGTTCCATTAAGTTTGGCTATTGAACATGTTTTCAATGCTATCGGCTCGAAGTTTGATGTGGTAGTTCAATCCCCGTCATCGGCTGTTGAAGATGAAGATTTATCTTATGTTTTAATTGGTGTTCTTTGCAAGTCAGTCAATAGAATTCACCAGGTTATTAAATTAAAATGGAAGGAGCATTCGTTTTTGGTCATGGTGAAAGAAGAGTCCGGGGACTGGATTCCTGACTGCTTGGATAATTTAGAAGTCATGGAAGAGGATGTGAACATGGAGACCGGTGATGATAATTCAGGCGACATTAATGGAGTCGGTCAGGGGGTTGGTTTGGAAGGTGCAATCAATTCGGGTCAAGATCAATCTTCCATTTTTTAGACGGGTATTGATGAAAATATGACGAGTATTCAGGAAACTTTTAATCATCACTTAATTGAGGGGAGTAATTGTAGGGAAGGTTTAAAAAAGAGAGGGAAGGGGTTTCGCAAAAAGGCTCCAAGGAAGAAGTCAGTATCCCCAGTGGGCCAGGAAAGGCCCAAAAAGAGGCCCAGAGAAGGTGAGGATCCTTTCGATGTGGACAGACTCATTTTTATGGTTAACCCAAGCCCGGGCCCTATATCGAAGGAACAGGAAGTTGTGGATAAGCAAGACCTTTTTCTCACACCAGACATGAATAGAGAGGTGACTGATGGTGGTGAAGACGTTGCACAGAATGTGGTTGCTGGTTCTGTTGATGTTTCTCAGTGGCTGTTTGAGGATCAGAATAATGAAGTTATGGAAACGATTAAGTTGGTTCAAAGTCTTGTTGCAAATAATATCGATAAATTTGAAGGGTCATTGGAACAGGCTATTTTGGAATAAGGTTTTCAATCGGTTCATCAATGAGTGTGATATCTCTAAATGTTAGAGGGTTGGGAATCGAAGGTAATGACTCTTGGGTTCGTATGATTCGTTGCGCTAATGAGGTTAGCTTTGTAATGTTACAAGAGACTCAATTTGTGTCTTTAGAGGGGTTGGATTTTTGTATTTTTGGGGGCATATCTGATTATTAGTGTGATCCATCCTTGTGAATGGTGCACTGAGTTTTGAGTTTTCTTGTGAAAAAGCTATGCGACAAGGAGATCCCATATCTCCTTTTCTATTTATTATTGTGATGGAAGCTATTTCGGGTCTCATAAGAAAGGCATGCGATGTTGGAGTGTTCAAGGGTGTTGAGCTTTCTAATGGAGGCCAGGTTATCTCTCATTTATTATATGTGGACGATGCTATGGTAATGGGAGAATGATCGGATTCGAACTTTAAGGCGCTTAAACGTATTTTGCGGGTTTTCCATTTGTGTTCAGGGTTAAGAATAAACATTAATAAGTCTTCTCTTTTTGGGAATGGGATTAGTGTGGAGGAGGTCCGTGTGAAGGCGGGAAAGTTGGGGTGTCGCTTGCGGATAACGCCATTTATGTATCTTGGGATACAAGTTGGCACTAATATGAGTCGAATAAATAATTGGGAGCCGGTTGTGAATGTGTTCAAGAATCGGCTCTCGAAGTGGAAAGCGAGTGTGTTATCTATTGGTGGGAGGGTAGTTTTAATTAATTCCGTTTTGGAGAGCCTCCCTACTTATTACTTTTCGTCATTTAATGCCCTAGTTGCGGTTATAAATAAGCTTGAGTCAATGATTAGGAAGTTTTTGTGGGGTGGAAGCTTGGAAGTTAATAAGATTCATTGGGTTGGGTGGGATACAGTTACTCGGTCGAGAAAGAATGGTGGTTTGGGGCTTAGTAAGTTGGATGTTTGTAACAACGCGCTAGTCCTTAAATGGTTATGGAGATATCGGACTGAGGTTGATGCTATGTGGAGGAAAGTTGTCGATGCCATTCATGGTTCTTGAAGACGTTGGGACTTGCGAGTCGGTTCCTTGTAATAAAGTTGTTTCGAGGGTTTGGTCTAAGATTGTGGGATGCGGAAATAGGCTTGTGGTTAATGGGTCATCTTTCAGCAGCATCATCACAGGAAAGGTGGGGAATGTCTCAATGATTATGTTTTGGTTAGGTGTGTGGTTAAATGACTCCCCTTTGTGCACTAAGTTTCCTACGTTTTTTCGGCTAGAACGAAATAAGTGGTGTGTCATTGCAGATAGAATTGGTAGTAATGATTTTGTTGGGGCGATGACTTGGGAGTGGAAGAAGTATCCGAGCACTATGCAGGAGATGGATGATCTTGTCGAGTGTTCGCGGCTTTTGTCTAACATTAGATTAGATTCGAATGAGTACTCGTGGGAATGGAACGAAGGAAAGTTGCAGCCAGTGTCAGTTCGGAAAGCTAAGTGTTGGATCCGTAATGTCGATTTGGAAGCTGGAGGCCGATGTTTTCGATGGTGCAAGTGGTTGCCTTTGAAGTGTAACATATTTTTGTGGCGGGCAACGTTGAATAGGATTCCCACAAAGGATGCTCTTTGTAGACGGAACATAGCTGCAGGTGCGAGTACAAACCAATTTTTCTACAGGATCCTCTCTCTCTCTCTCTCTCTATATATATATATATATATAGTATTTTTAGAAAAAGTTTTTTTTAAGGCCAAACGGTCATGTGACCGTTTGCTAACGTTCAGAAGCAGCGTGATGGCTATGACAATTTTAATTGATCGCGACCATGATACAATGGGGGGGGGGTGGTTGTGATGATCGTTAACTAAAGATTTTTTTATGTATCTCTCTTCTATTAAATAATAATAATTAAAATACATATATTTCTAATCTTTAGTATACATTTAATTATAGATACTTAGGTAGTGTTTGTTTCACAGGAATGGAATGGAATTCGAAAGAAATTGGAATTTGATTCCATTTCATATCATGTTCGTTTCAATAAAAGAAAGAATTGGAATTGAATTAAAATCACTTGAAATCCTCCAATTCTTGAGATTTAAAATCCTTCAAAGGTGGGAGGGAATGTTATCAAATATGTAGGAATTCATGTCAGTTTACTAGTTTTAATGGGTAGTTATGTCATTTACATATTTTCCATTCCAATTCCATTGATGATTATACCAACCAAACACATTATGGGATTTTAAGGGATTCTTCAAAATCCAATTCAAATTACATTTCCAATTCCCTTTCATTCCTGTGAAACGAACACTACCTTATTATTTAGTTATAGGTAGTGCTCCCACCCTTGTGGTGGAGTGGCATGAAGTGAAGGATAAGATTTGGGACTGAATGGTCTCAGGTTCAACTCCTGATCCTACCCGGATTTTACCGTTTCTCCATTGTCGTGCCTTCGGGCCGGTGGGGTCGGGTTTTTCTCCGGATCTGGTGACTAGGTTGGTTATGACTACCTAGCGCTACTTGTGGGCGGTATGAATCATTGGGGACCTATTATGGTATTTATGGACACCATCTAATAGTAAGAAGTATAAAAAGAGAAATTCTGTGTATATACTTTCGAACCAAGTTCCTTATCCTACAAAGTGTAAGAAGCCACTACAGCTTGACACGTGGAAAATGTCGGTTACAATCTCATAGTTCGTTGTTAATCAATAGAAGGGTATAGACTTTTACTACATCCATTAATCATGTTCTAATTTTGAAAGAAATGCCAATCCTCGTTTTTTGTGATACAGAATTCAAATTTTCGTAACTGATTACACAATCTTCCTTCATTATTTTTTAGCTAATTCAAACTCTAAGCACAGTGCACTATTTTGATCAAATTTTTTTTCGAAATTGATATTCAATAGAAGAGTTGATCGTCATGTTTGGTAAGTTGCTATGTTTTTTATTTCATCTAATCATAATCTTATTATGATGTTTAATTGTGTATCAGACTTAAACAGCGAATCGAAAACCATAATCGGAGAAGAAGATCCTGTGGTCGATATTCATAATCTAAACTTTCAAGGTTAATTTTCATGTTTTCATATATATTTGAAGATAATAAAGTTCAGAGATGAACAAAGGCTGATAGATAACTGTTTTATATTGTAGATAATATACAGGATGATTCACATAATGCTGATGAATAAGGTGGTAAGAGGTTTGATTTCATGGCTGAACATAGAAGGATCCAATGTAATTGTTGTTTGTTAAATGTTACAGATGAATGTGTTTTAATGATTTTATAACGTGCGTTTTAAGGGTTATACAAAGTATGTTTTTATGCATCTGTTGAATGTTAGCATAAGCTGCGTTTTATAGTACCTGTTGATCCAAACCTGTAGAAAACACAACATGCGTTTTACCGCATTTTTAAATGCGTTTTAATAATACCAGTTGTACATTGTTCTAATTAATGATAAAACATCAATACATGCTCTTTTACATTTGACAATACATGGATTTTTTACATCAAAATGCGTTTTACTACAATAACGTGCGTTTTAACATTGCAGAAACATTTCATCATACTTATGCTATTAAAGACAAACCTGCAAGTGAAATGATAAAGTTTACGATAAGGAGAAAGAGAGGTCAGGTAGCTGAACAGAAGACAACTACTAAAGGACTATCAGTAGTTACCACAAGTCCTTCAGTAGTTACTAAAAAACAACATAAGACAACTACTGATGAACCATCAGCAGCTACTAAAAAAACAATCATCAGAACTTGTCAAACCCACATCTTAACCCAGTCAAACACTTTTATCATACTTATGCATGTGTTTTACCACATTTTAAATGCGTTTTAATAATACCAGTTGCACATTGTTCCAATTAATGGTAAAACATCAATACATGCTTTTTTACTTCTGACAATACATGCTTTTTTTACATCAAAATGCGTTTTACTATAATAACGTGCATTTTAGCATTGCAGGAACATGAAGGTATCTATTGATCCAAACCTGTAGAAAACACAACATGTGTTTTACTATAATAACGTGCGTTTTAACATTGCAATGCATGCGTTTTACCACATTTTCAAATGCGTTTTAATAATACCAATTGCACATTGTTCCAACTAATGATAAAACATCTGAAGGAGAAAGTGAGGTCAAGTTGCTGAACATAAGACAACTACTGAGGAGTATCAGTAGTTACCACAAGTCCTTCAGTAGTTACTGAAAAACAACATAAGACAACTACTGATGAACCATCAGCAGCTACTCAAAAACAACAATCATTAGAACTTGTCAAACCCACTTCTCAACCCAGTCAAACACTTTCATCATACTTATGCATGCGTTTTACCACATTTCCAAATGCGTTTTAATAATACCAGTTGCACATTGTTCCAATTGATGGTAAAACATCAATGCATGCTTTTTTACATCTTAGTTTCAACTTGTTATCTCTGTATTCAACGAACGGTCTTTCTGATGATTTTTTTCCTTCTTTTTGTTTTGCTTTCTTGGTGGGCTTCACAAAATCATCATCTGATTCACTTTCTTCATCTTTCTGACTTTGTTTCTTCGTTTTTTTTCAATTTTTGTACATTTTCCTTTTCAGCACCTTTCTTAGATTTTCATCCTGTTTCCTTACTTTACTTAAATCTTTTATAGGTGTCTGGAAATCATCATCAGAACGGTTTGGATTATAACATTTCTTGTTCCTTCTGCTTCACAAGACAAACACACAACAATGTACAAATACATTAAGCTAAAACCATCTTGAAAACATTTTGATGCGTTTTAGGAAACCATTAAAGGCGTTTTATGTTTTTACATTGTAAGTTGAATAACATCAACATGTAAGTGTGTTTTATGATATCACTGAGGCATTTTAAGTCATAATATGTGATTCTAATATTCACACATGTTTGAGTGTGTTTTGTTATATAAACGTGCGTTTTAACTGCATGATCATGTGAAACCATTAAAATCAATGAAAAACTGAAAACGCCTTTATAACTTTCATCAAACGCACGAACAAACACATTCGGTTAACAATATTCAACCACAAAGATAATCAATCATCTTATTCAACTTCCAACATAAACACGCATCTAAACATACCTGTATTCTGTACATTCAAAGGCCTGTCATTATTCATTTTGCTTCTTCGTTCTCTCCCTTCACCTGTTTCATACAAACATAATTTTAGGGTTTTCATTTATTCATCATACTTGATGAAAACGGGCAGACGATCAAAATTAAAGTAACAATATGAACTTCTGCTTACTTGATTTGCGTTTTGGAGCCACAATTCGTCCTTGATTGAGTGATTGTGGTCGCCTAATGTTTGATATGGTTGCTCTGCTTTTTTTTTTTTACAAAGTATGATTTATATGGAGTTTTAAGTTTGTGATTTTCACAATTATAGCAAATCATAATAACTGTCCATTAATGAGATGATTTAGGCGCAATGATTATAAAAAAATCAAATTATTATAGGAGTAATTTGTCTAATTTGCCTTTGATTTGTTAACGGAAACAAAAAACACGTTGGTAATGAAAATAGGTGGATGTTTTAAAACGTAGATTAACGCCTGAGATGGCTTCCTACATTTTGTATGTTAAGGATACTTTATACAATAGCCTCTCTTTACATTTATTTAACCAGTATAATCACAAAATTTGTCGTAGTTAAATAAATAAATTACAAACTAAACGATAAGTATTAGCCCAAGCTCTAAAATAAGATGGACGCACCCAAACAGGAAGTTCCTGGAAACTAAAAATAAAACATCTCGTGGTTTAAATGTTAAACAATGTGATATACAATCATCATTGAAAGCATAAGTGATGATCAAATATTAATTAATTATGATTATGCTATGTTACAGAAACAGGTTTATTATAATATTATATATAATCTAGCATACAATGTTCGTATATTTTATCAATGGAATATTTAACAATAACATTAAATAAAACCTAGAATCAATTTAATCGGTTGAATCTGACAAAAATCCTTCAGAAAGGGGTGGCGACGCAGCTTATCGTCCGCCTTCCCGCTATCTTGATATAATTTGTAATGTTTTTTTAATGAAATAAAAAAAATCGAGTTGGTAGCAATTTTAAAAATATTCCTTTTACACAGTCTTCTGCCCGTGCAAAAAAAAAAAGAATTCTTTTATAAAATAAAAAAAGAACTAGTTATAAATTATGCGACAGGTAAAAAAAAGGTTTTATTGGTCGTATCGTGAAGATTATCAATGGAAATGATGATGACTAACTTTATGCATAGTTTTTTTATAGAGCCGAGAAATCGCCTATCGACTATTCAAAACTTATGATGTATGTCTCTTACTCTCTTAGTACATTGTCATAACTGAAAATATTAGTTCCATTTCTCACAACTTAATCTTAGTTCTTACTTCTCACTTATAACGATTAAGTTTTCACAATCATACTCATGACCTCTTGGTCTAGTGGTATGGTGTCTCCCCTTACAAATGTAAGGTTGTGAGTTCAAATCCTTGCAAATGCAAGGTGGGGTAGAATAAAGGTGTAATAAAAATTTGCCGTTCAAAAAAAAAAGGTTTCACAATCATGAAGAAGTTCACACTTCTCTTCATTCTTTCATTGCTCACTTATTACTAAGAAGTATTTAAGTTCTCATAATCGGTAGCATAACGAATTATGTTTATATCACAAGGAATATTGACGCAGTTTGTTGCTCTTTTACCCATTATCAAAATGTAACTTGGTGTTTATTAAATAATGAATATAATTATGAATTCAAAAAAAATCACATGTTGTAGAATGAAAGATTTAGATTGAATTGATGGTTTCTTTTTTTTTTCTTTTCAATATTAGCTTAAAACCCCAAATTGGTGTATTGGCTAGGTATGCATTTTATGCATCATCGTTGCATTGTGTCAATTCCTTTTATTCGCCACATAATGTGCATATGTGGTGCTTTTGCTTTGGTCCATCTTTGTTTTTTCAATTTTTTGCCGTTGGCTCATTGTGCTCTAGGCATGCATTCATGCCAAGTGTCAAGTTCGGTTCTGTCTATCCAGACAACATACATAAATGAACCAAAATTTCAATATATGTTTTTTTTTCAATTGAATTTGATTGATTGATTGATTGATTGAATGTCTATTTAGATAAACTAATGGGACTCCCACACACGATGGGCAAAATTTATTTTCGTAAAGGTATCAGTTCGGTTGTTACCTTATCGGTACAGTATTAACACTCGGTATATCAACAAAAAAAGATAAAAAAATCATGATATACTCAAAAGGATATCAACAGTTTGTTTATAAAAATGAATAGTAATATCAGTTTTGATAATGCCTAATATGGGTCTCGTTTGTCATGGTACCGGCTATAAACGATAAAAATGAATAATAGTATCAGTTCAATACCTGATATCGGGTAAACTAAAAGTTAAAAAGAAAATATGTAACAATAATTCATTACTAATTTCCCTTATCTGCTTTCAACTAAAACTACTATATGTGATAATGTGAAGGAATATTATACTATTCCAAATAATAATAAAATAACACAAATACATATAGACATGGGGAGAAACAGAAATTATGTGCAAAGTTTATAGTAAAATAAAGTTTAGTGCGTCTTTTTGCAGACGTTATACCACGCGGTAACCAAACATTTTAGAGTAGTCCAATCTTAGCTGTTTGCCCTTTGAGTGCGATCTTTCTGCCTATGATCCAACGGCTAGATTTGCACACAGTTAATAAACTTTACAACTAGGTCCCACAAGTTTTGAAACTGTACAATTAGTACTCTTTTAGTTTGTCTGGGTATCATATTTTCAACCCTTTTGATGACTATGCACTCCATGTACAAATTATTTAATGGTCGTGTACATTTTTTAAAATATCATGTAAATCATGTTCGGTTTGGTAAGCTTTTTGTGTTATAAAATTTAAATAGCGACAAATGATTGTGGTGTCTTCAATAAATGAGTATAAAGACAGTTTTGGACTTTTATTTTCTTTAGTTGTTACCTTTTGTTATGTTTTGTGAATGTCAACATTTGAACAAGAAATGTCTAAATAACGTATATAAAAGTTGAATTAAACGTTAGTTGGGTCAGGTAACTACAAAATCCGCTCATGTTTATGAAGCTTTCTTTACCCTGTTTAAGTTTTTTCTTAGTCGGGGTCTTGAACTCAACAAACAATTAAAAAAATATATTTTATTTGACGGATTAGAATCAAATAAAAAGTTGATATTGCCTAAGTAGAGTGAGAAGTCATCTTCATCTTTTATTTTCAGATTAATTACATATGTCCCCAGTTTGAAACCATAATTACATATATACCCAACCTAAAACTTAAATTATATATATCCCCCTCTTAATAAAATTATACAAACTAGGTGGATGACCCGCGCTTCGCGGCGGGAATTCTATTTCGTTTGATACCGGTTAAACTGAATTTAAGAACCATGTGACATTTAATATAATCTAGAAAATAGAAACATTAAGAATAAAAAGATATAAATAATACATGAAATTATCTGATGCATCCATTTGTAATGACAGACATGTAAATGGTAACTAAATGATGGGCAGCTTTAAGCAAAACCATTATAAGTATCACCCAATAAATTTATTTTGTTATGATGCAATCATAGTATAATACACCCTTACAAGATGACCAAGTTGGCCAATTCTGAGGGAATGTTTCCATTAATGTTCTTATGTGACAATTTGCTGCATAAATTTTAGGTTATATCAGCATGCTAACTTATGGGCAAACTATAGAACAGGGAAAAGATAAAAGAAATAAGTTATTTGACTTTTCAAATGCCATATTTTCTTTAAATAGTTGGGTGCTGGACACACGAACTATATCCAAAAATTTATATAATCTTGATCAGAAGAAAATCTTCATAAACATGATTTTTAGCTTTTAACTATGATGTTTACACTGAGGTAATCTTAGGCTTATGATCTAAGTTACACTCCTACAGATCTTCAAGTGCAACGACAATGAGTAACTGTTATTGAACACTACCCATACAAAAGATAAGCAGAAGCAAATTACTAATGATTATCTAGTTCTATGCAATATGGGACTATTTAAAAAGTTTTGACTTTTGAGTTTTAGGATAGAAGCAAATTCCTTATTATCTGCTTATTTGAGGTTTCTCAAGGCCTTTCATGGTGGTATGTCTTTATGGCTAACGGCTATTCTAAAAGCAGAATAATGAAACCCAAACATTATCTGATTCATTATGTGTTGTTCAAAAAGCATAAGCATTTTAATAAGCAATCCCTAATCTTCTCTATCAAAGCTACAAAATAGCACATTGAAGTCACTACATTATTGTGTATATAAAAATTACAACATTGCTTTGTGTGAGCGAATTTATTATTCTTTCCCTAAAATTCAACCTAAATAACCAAATTAAGCACAATAATAATAATAAAAAGAAAAGCCAGAGTAACAGTGGAGATAGTATGAGACTTTGAATTGGGTTACCGGAATCTACTCGAAACCCTAGCCGACTTCGTCGCAAAGTCATGGTCTTCAACCGTGCTGCTGAACCATCATTACCGGCTGTTCTACTCGAAAACAGCGTAGTCTCAGGCCGCCGCTGTTGTCGGAGGCATGGCCCCAACCGGCGGATCTCTATAGGGTCTCTGGGTGATCGAGGAAGACGACCGACATCGCCTTATGCGTTGTAAGACGTGGAGCCGACGCTGGTCCACCGTGCGCACCACTTCTTTTCGTTGCTCTGTCCAGCCCCTCTCTTACTCTCTATGTAGCTTGCTTGACAGCTTGAGGTAATAAAGTATATGAAGAAACCAAAGGTGTGTAAAACAAAACTATTGTGGCAGTATGTGAAACAATAAAAAGACCCCTGGCGCAAAGTAGTGTTGTTCTTTAATATATATAATAATATGACAAAAATACCCTTTATCATATTTAAACATATTCTCTTCTTCAAGATGCTGTTTCTTAATTCTCCTTGCCAAGTGCCAACCCTAACAAGATGATCGAAGTTCTTCTCGTACCGGGCGGCCATCCCTGTGACCAACGTTAACCGGCGACCTCCTTCTCATACCCTGAAGATCATCCTTGCGACTGGCCCTAAATGGTGACCTCTTTCTCGTTCCAGAATCCTCAATTCGATTGAGGGATTTGATACGTGTTGAATAAATTCAAGTGAATCTTTATTCGATCGTTCGAAGGGCTAATAAAAGTTTCTAGGATTTCTTGGTTTGGCTTTGTAGGTTTTTGTGATAAAGAAAAGGTTTCTATGTTTGTTAATCTTTGTGTTGATGAACGAAAATTTCTGGGATTAGTCTTGATGAACAAAGGTTATTTGTAAATTTCATAGGATGTTTTTGTTGATAAACCATAATTATTGTTGCAATGTTTAGGATATTGTAGAGATGAACGAAGGTTATTTGTACCAGGGCATGTTTGGGATTCCTTATTTCACCAACTTATAACTTATCTCCTTAATAAAAAAAAAGGAGATAAGGAGATAAGTTTGTTTGGGTAATGGGTTGAAAAGGAGGTTTTTGTTGGTTGAAAAGGAGATAAGTTATAAGTAAGAAATTGAAACTTTTTTATTAAGGGGATAAGGAGGTAGAAGAAGGAGATAAGGAGATAAGGAGAAGGAATCCCAAACATGCCCCTAATCTGGGTGCACATGAATATCCAAAAAGGGTAAATTTTAAGTTTTTTTATGAAAGGGTAAATTCTTCAATCTCTAATTTAATTTTAATAAAATAAATTAAAATGGGTAAATTTGATATTTTTAAGTTTAAGCAAGGGGATATATGTAAATTAAATTTTTGGTCGGGTATATATGTAATTTTTAAAGTTTGTAGGGGGATATATGTAATTGCCCCTTTATTTTCATTTATTTTTTCAATCAATGCCAATATGAAAGTGTAGGAAAAACAAGGGGTTTAATGGTATTTTTGGAATAGCCCACTTTCATGCATATCCTAATTTTTTCACACGACATTATTTTTTGAAAAAAAATTACACCATAAAATCGAGCGTTTTTTCTCTAACATTTAAGTACCATTTTGCGATATAAAAAAACAACAAAAAAACCCCAAAAAATGGGTTGTATTTTTGTGTTGTATAATTTTTTGTGCTAAATATTTTGTGTATAATTTTCTGTATTGAATTTTTTTTATGCTAAATTTTCTGTACTGCATTTTTTTGTGCTGAATTTTTTCATACTAAATTTTTATGTACTACATTTTTTGTGCTGGTTTTTTATACTAATTTTTTTACTATATTTTTGCGTTGGATTTTGAAAAAATAAAAGAATAAAAGTTTGTGTCTTTAGACCATGCCTTTTAATCCAATTCTATGAAGTGTCATATGTTATCTCCACAATTTTTCTTAAGCTACTTCTCAACTGAAAGCTTATTTTATTGTATTGAATTCATAAAGTTAACAAAATAAGCTTAGAAGTATATAAACTTAACTCTGTCAAATTAAAAAAAAAACAAACAAAACAACTAGATGTTTATTTTTGTGTTTTATTTAATTATTAACCCTTATAGAGTTTAGTAGTTTCTGTTTTTTAATTCCAATATATATAAAAGCCTATTACTTTTTCTAGGGCTAATAATAAACAACCAACATATTTTCTATTATTCACCTAACAACAAAAATTTCTCTAACTCAATTTTGATATATTACAACAACCATACCTATTACAGTCTTATTCATAGTAAAACTATTCATAAAGTCTAGAGAATTTGAATGTAAACTAACCTTACCTCCATCCTTACAAAAATAGACTAATTATATTGAGTTTCTGAACTCCATAACCATATTTGAACAACCAGAAATGAAGACATTATTAAAGACATATAAAAACACGTATAGACTAATAGCCACACCCAAAAAAATAGTAGAAAGCTTAATGTTTTAAAAATATTCATAATAAGTTATCGAACAAGAAAAATAGTGAAAACATATAGTAGGAACAACCCAGTTGGTTAAAAAAGGTCATGCATCTTATTATTACGCTTATTCCCAAGGTTAAAAACCCGGTTGGTTTAAAAGATTATAGGCCTATCACTTTGATCGGTATTATCTCTAAAGTCATCTCAAAGGTATTGGCCAATCGCATAAAAAAGGTCATGCATCTTATTATTTCGGAGAACCAAAGTGGTTTTTTGTCGGGTCGTTTTATTTTGGATGGCCCTCTTATTATCAATGAAGTTTTAGCGTGGTTGAAGAAAAAAAGGGAGAAGGCTTTCATGTTCAAGATTGATTTCCAAAAAGCTTATGACAACGTGGATTGGAATTTCTTGATTTCTATTTTGCATCAAATGGGTTTCCCCGATAGATGGTGTCTTTGGATAGATGGGATTCTAAAATCCGCGCGGTCCTCGGTGTTAGTAAACGGGTCCCCCACTTTCATCTTTCAATGCGAAAAAGGTTTGAGACAAGGTGATCCTTTGTCTCCTTTTCTTTTTCTTATAGTCATGGAAGCCTTCACGAGCCTCATTGACAAGGCCTCGGCCCATGGGGTTTTCGAAGGTTTAAACTTTAAAGATAGGTGGTCATGGTCCGACTCTCTCGCACCTTCTTTATGCGGATGACGCCCTCCTTGTGGGCAAGTGGTCCTTAGATAATTGCACTAATATGATCCGGATTCTTAGAATTTTTCATCTTTGTTCCGGGTTAAAAATCAATTTAAATAAATCCACAGTTTTTGGTATCAATGCCAACGAAGAGGAGGTTAATGTTTTGAAGAATATTTGCGGATGCTCACAAGGCAAGGTTCCCTTTGATTACCTTGGTATCAAAGTTGGAGCAAATATGAACCGCATTCGCAATTGGGACCCGGTAGTTGAGAAATGCAAAAACCGTTTAAAGTTGTGGAAAGCCAAGTCTCTTTCTTTTGGGGGGCGTCTCATCCTTGTAAAGTCTGTTTTGTCTTCTTTGCCAATTTATTTCATGTCCATTTACAAGGCTCCGTCTAAAGTTCTTGAAGTCATTGAAGGCTTTATGAAGCGTTTCCTTTGGGCGGGGGATGAAAATGTGAAAAAGATACATTGGGTCGCATGGGATGTGGTTACTAGGCCTAAAAAATACGGGGGGCTGGGCATTACAAAGCTGGCCGATTTTAACCTCGCTCTTCTAATGAAATGGGTTTGGAGATTTAAATCGGAAGGCTCAAGTTTATGGCGTCGAATCATTGAAGCCTGTCACTATAGTCGAAAAAATTGGGATATTGTGCCTATGAACAGGTCTTTGTCTGGTGGATGGAAAGCAGTCATTTCCCATATTATTAAACTGGAAATGAAGACTCATAAAGTGGTTTCTAGTTTTAATGCAGTCGTAGGAAACGGTGTTGACGTCCGTTTTTGGATAGACAAATGGAACGGATCAAAGCCTTTTAAAGAAGACTTTCCTAATATTTTTCGATTGTCAGCTCACAAACAGGCATCTGTTAAGGAGTCTTGGGACGCGGCATCTTCCACTTTGACCTGTAGATGGAAAACCAGCATGTTTTCGGATGCTGAAAGACTAGAGATGGAATCCCTGAAGGCGCGCCTTGCTGGTACCCAGTTTTTTGAAGCTCCAGATCGCTAGGTTTGGAACGGCAATTCCGAAGGGATTTATACAGTGGCAGATTTCAAGCAATCCCTTCTCAATGATAATTTGCAGCCCCTTAATTCCATTCTTAAAAAGGTTTCGTGGGTTCCCTTGAAGGTTCGGATTTTCGTTTGGCGCCTTGAGTTGAATCGCCTCCCTACTAAAGATGAGCTGCAAAAGAGACAAGTCCACCTTCCAACCGATCTCTGTGTTCTTTGTGAATCCGCTGCTGAATCAGTGCTTCATTTGTTCACAGGGTGTGGTTGCTCGTTTGGAGTGTGGCTAGCGATCGGGGCTTGGTGTAGGTTGGATCCCATTTTTGCGTTTGATGTTTCGGACCTGCTGAAACTGGGTTCGGATAATCGAAACAAGAAGGCCTCTAAGATAATCCAAGGTATAGTTATGGTGGCGATGTGGGCTTTGTGGAACGCTCGCAACGAAAAGATTTTCCAAGGCAAAGCAGTTCAAGTTGTTGAAATTGTCGCCAAAGTGAAGTCTTTATCTTTTATTTGGCTTCGGTCTAGGTCCAAGTTTAATAGTTTGGTTTGGAAAGATTGGAAGATTTTCCCTTTGTATATGGTGTGGTTGTTTGCTTCGGTCCTTGTTTTGAGGACCGTTAGCGGTTTTTAATGAAGTTCACTTTTCAAAAAAAAAAAAAAAAACATAGTAGGAACATATAACACCTTAAATAGCAAGGCCAACAAAAAGAATGAGAAGCTAAGCTCCTAAAGCAAGAATCTAACACAAAACCTTATCATCCTTTTAAAACTTCATAATCTCATACCTCTTCAGAAACTATGTTCTTAGAGAGTTACAAGTCAAGCAAATCCTGCTTAATTTGCTCATCCTAAGTCAATTTCGGTCGACCTCTACTCCTCATCCCCTCAACAATGAGAGTTTCCCCGGTCGAACCGTGGTCGTCACCAGTCTCCTCCCAACATGTCCAAACCATCTCAACCTTCACTCCCTTATCTAATCAAATATACTAGTCACCCTTAATATTTCCCGGAAAACTACATTTTTTTAATCTTGTCCATCCTAGTGTGCCTCATACATCCATGGTCTTCCTCAACATTCCTGTGTTAGTTACCTTCAACTTACACGCTTGTGTCTTCTTAATAGCCTAACAATCTGTTATGTATAACAAAGCATGTTTAATTGGAACCCTATAAAACTTTCCCTTTAGTTTATCTGGGAACCTCTTGCCGCATAGAACCCATGTAGCTGATCTCCACTTGTATTCCACCTGAATACGATGGGCTACATCGCCATATATGACACTATCCATTCGAACAAATGATCCTGAATACTTGAATTTAGTAGTCTACAGAACCACTTAGAACTCAATGATAATCTTAGCGTCATTGTCAAGCATGCACCACTGAAATCGCCATAAATATAGTGGTCTTGACACGACTAATAAAGTCACTTAACTTGTTTAGAATTATGGTATTTTTCAATCACTCAAAATTTAAAGAAGTGATTATACAAATACAAGAAAATGTTGACATATTATGCATTTTTATTTGAAGCAATCATTCTTTTATAACATGTTAGCAACACAATGCACATGAGGACATGAGGTCCATGTCAATAAAAAAATGACTGGCCATTGGGGTTGGTGGCCCAATGGTAGAAGCAAAAGCTTCTAGGAACACCTAAGGGGGAGGTTATGGGTTCAAGTCCCATAAGGAGTAGAAATTTGCCGTTCAAAAAAAAATACTCCCTCCGTCCCACTTTAAATGTCCCACTTTCAAAAACACACATTTTAAGAAATTTTTTGTTTGTATGTGGTAAAATGACAATAATATCCTCAAAAGTGGTGATTGTGTTTTGTCTTTTATAGGCAAAACTGGAAATTACATTTCCATTTTTGGAAAGGGACATTTAATTTGGGACAAACAAAAAAGGAAATGAGGACATTTGAAGTGGGACGGAGGGAGTAATAAAAAAATGACTATGTAGCCTCGAGGTTCGTGAAATTTCGTTAGTGGATAATGAATGTTATGTTTCCGTTTAATTTCATAGTTTTATGCATGTAAACAAATTTAGATAGATATATTATGACATAATTGGATTGAATGATATTTTAAATAAAAATGTGATTCCATCTCTTAATAGTTTAGATTGTGCTATACAGGGGATATTATTTTGGGTCACAATTTAGAGTTCAAACTTCAATAATATTTACTTGCAACTAGATTTTTTTATATCCAATTATACATGATGAAAAGAAAAAGAACGGTAATAGGAAAAGAGTGAACAGGAACAGGATATTGCACTAGAATTTCTATTTGTTACTTTTGCTTCTAATCAACTTTAAATTATTGATTTTGGCTTTATTTTTAGGGTTTGATTACCAATTGATATCAGAAGATATTCATGTCATTTTGCTGGAAAGGGAGGGAAAGTAATAATTCTACTGGAGTTTATAGAAGTAATATTTTAAAATCCACTTTAAATAAATACAAAGGTAATAATAGTACATAAAAAATATAAATATGAAACAATGACATAAATACTAAATGAAGAAAAAAGAGTTATAAAGAAATTGGGAAGGAGAATTAACTACAAACACTTGTGTGATAGTTTAGTTTATAATCTGACCTGATGGACTCTGACCTAAAGTTTTACAGTTATGACTTTGACCATCTGTGATTGTGTGTTCCGGCGATTGAAAAATGCCCATATCGTGTTAGTCACATACCCATGCTTTGTGTGGCGCCTTCTGTGGACCGTGGATGTACATGACATCCGCATATGTGGTGAAGGATGGAGACAAATGTGATGGGTGGGGCGGGGTTGGTTATTTTGCTTTTCTATTTCAATATTGACATTTGCAAATACTGACGAGTTATTTATAATTCAAAAACTCTTACAAAACAAACCCGTTAACAAATTTAATATTAATAATTTTATTTTACAAGATATACGAATTTGTAAAATTTTATAACTTATCAATTGAACATATTAATTTACTTAGGGGGCGAGTCGCTCAACGTTAAAGCTCCTGATACCCCAGGGTAACTCCACTACCACCACGACAACACGATCACTGATGGTGCTGATAGTGAGACTGTGAACCAAAACCGTGTGTTTGACCATGGTTTCAAAATTGTGTGGTTTGAAACTTCCAAATTTATTTTTCACCCCCCCATCCACCCACAATGCTAACGTTTACAAAAATAAATTAAAATCAACAAAATAAATATTAAACTGTAAATTAAACATTAATATTAAACATAATACAAATATTAAAAGTACATAAACACACAATTATTCTAGGAAAACATAACAAAAGTACAAAACATAATTATTCTACCTAAGGCAACAATTGTCATGCCAAAACATGTTTAAAACTGTTGCGGTACCTAGACACATAGTCGACTTGTGTGAGCTTGATTGCCAAATCCTCGAAATGATTAGGGTGCTCCTTCATGGTGGCTACAAATAGGATGTTCCACCGGTCACATTCGTTGTTGAGACCCGACTACTTCTGTGTACCCTAATCACACTTGTTGTTGAGACCCGTCTAGTTGGTTGAACTCCGCCAACACACAGTTCCAAAATGGATTCGACCCTGAGCGACGACAGTTTTGTGGTTGATAAGCAGGGTCATTTTGGGCATCGCTGTAGGACATCACTATCGTGATCTCCTCTTCGTTCCAATATGTCATTTTCGAGTGGTATGTGAGATGAGTATGATTTTGGGGGTAAAATTGTGTATTTATAGGGTGAAAATGGTTAAGTTTGTCATTTAAAATCGAACCGTTTGGCTATGGTAAAGTTACCGTTTTGCCACGGTTGGCAACATTGTTTTTTTTTTGTTTTTTTTTAAAATAAAAAATAAGTTGTTAACTATACTTCTAAATGTAATTTTTATTAAAAATAAATAAACGATTCAGTGCCGCCTTCAAAATTATGTGTCAATGAAGTAAATCAGTAAAGTGATGTGACAGTACAGGATTGATACAAATCAATGAAGTTAAAAACATCTCAGTGAAGCGCCGTCCTCCCTTGTAGGTTCCTTCTTTTGTTCTTAAAGTGGGCTTTAGTTCTTTACATAGAATAAAAAACAGGTTAGCAAACTGGGTTCTGGCCCAAATACAGTCCAAGTTTATTGGACCAATAATTTTTGTATGGGCCAAAATTAAATGAACCAGTATACCTCACAAGCCCATTTACAATAAACAACTGGACTAGGGTTATGAATATAAAGCCATTCCTTTCACAAACCCTAGCTTTGTCTGCGCATCTTCTTCATCTGCAACCATGGGTATGTCTCATCTTCTTCATAATATTATTATTATTATTATTAATCCAATGATTAACAACACTCTGTTGATAAATGGCTATTATTATTATTATTTTCAGGTATTTCAAGAGATTCTATGCACAAGAGACGTGCAACTGGTGGCAAGAAGAAGGCTTGGAGGAAGAAGCGAAAGTATGTTTTTTTTATTATAAATAATTACTCTTTTACTCTATTTTTATTGATCCTTTGATTGATTTTTAAAATGTTTAATTTAAAATTATTAAAGTTTTGTAATTGTAGCATTTTGTAGCTTATTATGCATCTACAGTTCTATTTGTGATGTTATAGTTATAGGGATTTAGAAGAGTTTTTTATGTGTTGGTTTATCTATTTTATGTTTTTTTTTTGTTACAGAATATCTTTCATTTTGTGCTTTAATTATTAACTGTGAACTATTAAGTATTAGCTTAATAAGTACTATTTCTGGTAGTTAATAGATATTCAGTTTAGAAATATATTATTATAATGAATACTATATAAAATAGCTGAGTTAAATGTTAAATGTTATAGGTAGTTTGCAGTGTAAACTAGGGATGGGCACGGTATCGAACTGATCCTGATATCGATCTTCGTCAAAACTTAGTACTGATACCGATGCCGAAAGTGTAACGTATCACTATCAGTAAGGTATCGGTATTATAAGGTAAAAAATACTGATACCGAACCGAAAATACCGATACCGAACCGAAAATACCGATACCGAACCGAAAATACCGATACCGATTTCGTCAAAACTTTGTAAGGAATTGGTACGGTAAACAAACGGGTATCGGTATTTTTGGTATTTAATACTGAAATGCTCATCCCTGGTGCTAAAATCTTGGTTGTTGGTACATTCATCGAGTTTTGATAAGAATTTAGATTATTTTTTCCATGCCCGATTGGATTCAAACTTTTTTCTTCTGTAGTTTTTAGCTTAAGTTGCTTCTTTTAGCTTTTAGAATATATAGTTATCTTTCATTATGAACTTTGTTATGTAGGTTATGTTTAATACGTATGATCCTTCTAATTTGATAGGTATGAGCTTGGTCGCCAACCAGCAAACACTAAAATCTCCAGCAACAAGACTGTTAGAAGGGTTAGAGTTAGGGGTGGCAATGTGAAATGGCGTGCGCTGAGGTTAGATACAGGAAACTACTCTTGGGGGAGCGAGGCTGTCACCCGAAAGACACGTATTTTGGATGTGGTGTACAATGCATCAAACAATGAGTTGGTCAGGACTCAAACCTTAGTGAAAAGTGCAATTGTTCAAGTTGATGCTGCACCGTTTAAGCAATGGTATTTGCAACACTATGGTGTTGAGATTGGCCGCAAGAAGAAAGCGGCAGCCACCGCTACCAAGAAAGAGGGAGAGGTAGTTTTCTTAATGTCTTGTTGCATAAAAGTTATATAGTTTTGGTCAATTTTCTATTTTTTGATAATTTAGTTAATTTTTTCGATCGGCTAACATTATCATAGTTTTAACTTTTAATAAACTTTGACTTGATTAAGCTTTCAAAACAACTCAGTTATTACTATCTTACTGACATTTTCCTCAACTCATAGGTTTAATTTTTGTTTACTTATATTAAACTTTTGACATCAATAACCGACCAATGTTTTTGATTATTTATGTTGTTTATAGGAAGCAGAAGCTGCCGCTGAGGAGGCAAAGAAGAGCAACCATGTGGTGAGAAAGTTGGAGAAACGCCAAGAAGAGCGCAAACTTGACCCCCATGTTGAAGAGCAGTTTTCAAGTGGTCGTCTTTTGGCTGCAATTTCATCACGTCCTGGCCAATGTGGTCGTGCTGATGGGTATGTGTCTTGTGACTGAGTTTTTGTTGTTCAATCGATATATCATTCATGTGTTATTTATTTTTTTCAACTAGAGTCTAGACCTGTTTGAGATAAAACATAACATGAGTGTGTGATATTTTGTTGTTTATATTTTTGTTTATTGCAGATACATTTTGGAGGGTAAGGAACTTGAATTCTACATGAAGAAGCTCCAGAAAAAGAAAGGAAAGGGTGCTGCTTAAACCTTTTTAAGGCTTATTCAGTTTCCATCTTTAGATTTGTATTTTCTTTTTTATTTCTGCAAATTTTGATGTGTCTTGTTTGTTAAAATGTTGACTCTTTAGACATTGTTTTCTTTGTATTTTACAAATTCTTGCAAAATTGTTGTCTTCAAAAAGAAAAAACAAATCACCCAACTTTACAAAATCACGAACAGGGGTTCAAAACATGACACAAAGCTGATCAAGGTGGACATAATTCTTTTAGTAAACAGCTCGCCGTTCTTAGTATCCTTGAGCATATGAAACATTCTGAAATTGAAACTCCTACCTTCTAAGTATCCATTCATATTTTGACATTCTGCAGTCTTTTTCGTTAGGTTTGTCTAGTATAAGCCAAGTATAAATGTTAGTTGAGATTGAGAGAACCAAAAACAGTTTAGGAAAAAATATGGTATTTAGGAATCATACACCATCTTTTTAGGATTCATACACCCGGCCCATATCACACACCAATAAGAGGCTGCCACATACCCCAGAATGTGATGTCACACCCCCAAAATGTGACGTCACGGGGTGTATGAAACCTGGAACCCAAAAATATTCATTAGTAACAATAGCCAAAAAACGGTGATCCAGGCAATGCTCAAATCGTGCAGCAAATGGCGGCTGTACTTCACAATGTTGTAGTTAGTAGAGTTTTTTCTTAAAAGCTAATACAGTAATACTAGTAGTTTTTTACTATAGAGCTTTTTTCTCCAACCTAAAAGCTTTCAGCTCGTTCAACCAAACAAAACTTTTTATTGAGTAGGAGCTTTTTCTTAAGAAAAAGCTCTACTAGCTACAAACTTTTAATTAGTAAATAACATAAATACCCATTCTATTTTAAAAATAAAATAAGAACCTTCCTTACAAACTTTTAGTTATGTCCATTTTGGTCATTTTATATATTTTATTAAAAGCTCCAGCTACTCTGCCAAACACCAAAATATATTTAAAAAGCTTCCAGCTACCAGCTAACAGCTTTTAGCTACCAGCCACCAGCTAGTTTTGCCAAACATACCCTAAGCATTCGTTTTTTAGGTTGCAAGACTAGTTTGAAAAAAGCTAAAACTAGATGTTTATATAAAAAACTCTTTCATCAACTACGTCTATTTTTATTTTTGTCATTTTCTTTTAATAATATAAACTAGTCTAACATGAAATATCATAACTTTTGGACTTTCTAATTAAGGAAGAGATGTGGCATATAATTTTCTTTTTTTGGGACACATTTGATCATCACCAATCGCCATATTCGGATCACCACACGACCACTTACCACATTCTCGTTCCATTATATCAATCATTTTTGACCCCTATTTTTTTCTCTCTTCAATCAATTAAACAAATTTTTTTTCCCAACTTTGTCCCCGTTCCTTTCTTTTACCGGATGTTATTTTCTCAACAAAATCTTGATCATTGTTCTTAGTTAATCATTGGATCTTTAATACAACCCATCATTACTTGCTTGGTTCTTTTAATCCTTAGAGGTATGTCCAAATTCTTCATTTTTTTGAAGTTTTGAACGTTCCAAGTTATTGGTTTGTTCTCCTGAATTTGGTTCATTTTTTGGTTGATTCTTAATTAGAAACTTCTATTTTATCATTATTTTGTTCAATTATAGGGGGTGTAAACTAGCCGCTAGCTTGATATCGGCTCGAATAAATCTTGAATCAGGTTGAGCGCGAGCTTAATATAAGCTGTTTAATTAATGAGCCGGGGCCCGAGTTTTACTTATGTAGCCCGAGCCTGAGTTTCACTTATCGAGCTTGAGTTGACTCGCAATTCTAAATGAAGATATTATTTTTATTATTTATAATATAATAAAAATATATTTATATTATGATTACACCCCACTTACGGTGTGCACATATAATGTATATACGTGTGGCCCTAGGGGGCAAAAGTAAAGTTGCACTAGTTTTAACGTTATTTTACTAATTATGTGAAAATAACGTTAAAAACGCCGGACGGTTAATCATGCATTATGTGGTGGCGTTGATAGCCAAAAGACAAAGGGGTACATGCACTGATCGGGTTTGTCCCGATTGCTAAGTGTTTTGTGTCTTATGTCCAAGAGTTGATACGAACCACATCGAGCCGGGGGTCTCACTGGAAGCAGCCTCTTTATTCTTAGGAGTAGAGGTAAGGCTGTCTACATCTTACCCTCCTCAGACCCTACCTTAGCTTTGCTATAGGTGGGATTAACTGAGTATGATGATGATATTTATATTATGATTGTTATAATATAAAAAGTTGTGAGAAAAGTAACTAAATAATATTATTTTATCTATAATAATTAAACTTAAACAATATATAAAAGTTATAAATGTATATAAATTAACTAATAAATAATAAGCGCGTTAAGTTCTTGAGTTTGAAAAATTACTCACAAGCCAGGCTCAAACCTTTAGGGAGAGCCATAGATGAGAGTATGCAAGTTGGGAGACGGCGTAGGGCCCAATTTATATTTTATATTCAATTTTTTGAAAAAAATTATAAAGTTTAAAACCATTGAAGGTTTTTTTTATTATTTTTTTTATTTTTATTTTTTATTACTAAAAGTAACCCAATTTAACATAACCCAAAACCGCCGTCGTCACCCACCACCACGCTACCGCCACACACCACCACATACCGTCACTGCCACCAACCACCACCACCGCCACTACTCACCGTCGTCGCCCACTCACCATCACGGCCATCCACCTCCACCTTCTACCGTCACCACCACTGCCGCCGCCACCCACCACCACCGCTACCGCCACATTTCACCACCCACCATCACCGCCACTGACCACCACTCACCACCGATTTTATTCCTTCGTATTTTCTTACCTATCCAACAACATAAAGTAATGTTTTGTTTCATTACCACGTGGCAACTAAACAAGACATGGAATGGTAATGATCTATTCCATTACCTTGTCCATTCCATTATCTCGTCCATTTCATTCCCCCATTCATTTCATTACGTCTTACCAAACAGACCCTAAACCTAATAAAAAATTAACTAATTAAGAATGTTAGGAGAGACTTACAATTCGTAAGTATGTAAACAGATGATTTTGATACTATATTTTGTTTTGTTTATTGGTATTATAATTATCATCACTGAATTATTTTTATTTAAGTAATTCTAGGGCTCATTTTTCTATCCGAATTTTTGTGGGCAACCCTGTAGAAAGGGAGCTTGAAACGAACCGAGTTTGAGGAACCGAGTTTGAGCCTAATCAAACCTAGACTGGCTCGACTAGTTTACACAATTATTGCATTTCCTTAGACATTTTTGTGGGTATTTGAAGGATTTTATGTGTTTTGGATTGGAGCTTAAATTTCCCACCAACTATTCTTTTTTTGGTTGGTTAAGGCTTTAAGGGTTCTTTCGTATTATTCATCATTGCTTAATAATTCTTTCACCAACCCACAATTTAATTGTGTGTTCTTTTGAAAAATCCCCTCATATTTGTCCCACTTCTTCATTGAGTACCTTTTTAATTAATGTTTTTCACTTTTCATGACTTGCATTATTCATAAATTTCATGAAATTGAAGATCAATTTGTAGTTTTTTCACTGTCCATGACATGCATTATTCATAGATAAAATGTTGTAAGCATTTCAAAGATTGGTTTTATTTTGGATCCTTAAATAAAGTCTTGTTGACATATCATTTTTTTAAAAACCTACATAACTAGTATATTAAACAAAAATAGAATATCTTATTGAAACAATGATCAAAATTTTAAGTCGAGATATTGAATAAAACATTTTATTTGATTTGGGTCCTAAATAAAAGTTGTACAGCCATAGCTGATAGCTCTTTTTTTTTTGTTAATGACTTCATGACATTCATTTACTCACATGAGTTGCATAGTGTTGGTGTGTGATCCTAAATTTCAATCTTTTTGGCTACCTTTACTTTGTAGAAGCTTCAATTCATTTCATTTGTATAAAGTTTTCAATCTTTTGCTCATTTCCATTGCTTTATTAAAGTTAGATAAAGGTTTCTTTGGTACAACCCATCATCTCTTTCTATGTTCCTTTTTTTTTTGAATGAGAGATATCTAGACAATTCTTCCACCAAACCCACAATAAAAATCAGATGATTGACATGCTAAGCTAACAAAATTTCTTTTAAATGTTCTAATATCATTAAATATGTTTACGGAGGCTCTGATACCAATTCAAGTCCACCGAACCTATATTTAAAACAAAACGCAGATTGGAAAAACTCTCCACACTTTATTAATCAAGGAAAATATTGCTTAAAAAAACCTCAATTACAATGACTCTAGACCACATCATAGGCTCGATGGGTTTATATATATCATAACTTGGTATTACTGTTAGATACTCTATTCAACTATTTCTCAAACAAGGTGGTTTGGGTTGGGCCGACTTTATTCACAAGTTGGTTGGATTAAGATAAGATTCAAACAAATTGGTTAGGAGTCTTTAATATTTAAATTTTGAGTAGTTAGTAGGATTAGGCACCTTGAGTTATAAGTTTTAAATACCCGAGTTATGGGTAGTTAGTTCATTGCAAGTGGTCTTCTTTCGAGTTAATGAAAGTTTCCAAGATCGAATTATGATATAATAACCTGTGTGTTCCTGGTTTACTAATTCTTTAGAGGTTATATTTTAAGTTAAGATTCTACCTTTAGAATAAAGAAATTTAGGAGGTCATGAACACTTGAGTATATAGTTTGAAAATTTTCAATATGTTTTTTATCTATTTTTTTTTAGATTACCTAACCCATTATCAATAACATGTGACCCCAATTGATTAACTTTCAAGTAAATTGGGTGAAACTGTCACCTCTATATTTATTTCTTATCCTTGGTCCATTTTTGTGGTTGTGTGTACATTTCATTTATAGTTATCATTGTTCATGAGTCATGACATAACATTACTCATAAATTTGATTACTTTTTTTTTTTGTTAATATATACCATGCAGAAGTTTAATTTCATGCATGTTTAGATCAACTTTGTTTTTCTTGTTAGATTTTGAGGAAACATGGGTAAGATTGATGATAAGGAAAAACCGCCGTCTGGATCGGTAGCTCATGATGATGCTGCATCTGAATCCTCTTGTTATGCAACAGATGAAGAAGACACCCAAATACAATTGGGTCCCAAAATTAGTATTAAAGAGCATCTTGAGAAAGACAAGGTTCTTAGTTTGTTAATATCATTTTATAATCTCAATATCCATTAGTTTTAAAAGATCCAAGTGTGTTTTCTTAATTCATTTGCACACATGTTTTCATGCTAATTTACTAGGCAATGCCTATATGTAGAGGTGGTAAGTTTGAACCATTTGCTTGTGAATAATATGGGTTATGTTTTTGCCTTAACAGGTTGGAATAAAATTAAAAAATAGCTAAAAATGATACGAGTTGAAGTAGTCTAGAAAGTGTATACTTCATGCATAAAAATCCTAAATCATTTTATCTAAAAATTTAGATTATGTTATAAACAATATGAATATTGTATCGATTTTGGCACATTTTATAGAATATACATGACTGTTTTTGTCAAGCCGACCTAACCTGTTTTGACCCAACTCGCATGGTTTGCCACTTGTACTCGAGTCTGTTGGTTATTGTCAAAAGATTTGTGTCATTTTTAGCATAAACTAATTTGGGATAAAGGGCATGTTGTCGCCTTGTCGGCTTTCTTGAATATGTGTTGTTGGTTCAGGATGATGAGAGCTTGAGGAGGTGGAAAGAGCAGCTGCTTGGAAGTGTTGATGTCAGTCAGGTTGAAGGTATTTATTTCATCTTATTTTGTTACACTTTTTTCGGTATATAATCGGGTTCATAGATTGTTTATTCTTATTTTTTTAATTTTTTTTTTGAACGGCTAATTTCTTACACCCCTTTTTTACACTTTTTTTGTACTTTTAAACAGTACATTTTTTATTCTTATTTTTTTTTAATTTTAATTGGATTCATAGATTGTTTATTCTTATTTTTATTAATTTATTAAACAATACATTTTGAGTGACTTTTAAACCGTTTGACTCGTTTCTTTTTAGCTAAATATTGCTTCTAAATTTACCACTTAAAAACTAAAAATAAATATATAATCCAAGTGAACACTTTCTTTAATATATAGATTGAATTTCTTTTAAATAATTTTTGATACCATTGATATGTATGGCAGAAGTACAAGAACCAGATGTGAAGATACTAAGTCTTACTATAATCTCTGCTGATAGACCCGATATTGTTCTTGAAATCCCTAACCCCGGGAACCCGAAAGCCCCTTGGTTTACCCTGAAAGAAGGAAGCAAATATAATTTGAAATTTTCGATTAAGGTTAGCAATGACATAGTTTGCGGTCTAAGGTACACTAACCACGTTTGGAAAACCGGCCTCAAGGGTACACTCTATCATTCATCCTTAATCACCTCAGTTCATTATCGTTTTTTGATAATTTTTTTTATAAAGATATTGCGTGTAACTTGATGGATGTTCATTGATGTAGTTGATAACTCAAAAGAAATGCTTGGGACCTTCAGCCCACAACCAGAACCGTATACACATATAATGCCTGAAGAGGTTACTCCTTCGGGTTTTTTAGCTAGAGGAAATTATTCTGCAAAAACCAAGGTAATTTTGTGAACTGGTTAAAATGTGTTGGGTTGACCCGAAACACTGTTTGTGAAAAAAAGTTACTTTCTTATTTTGTTTTGTGACTTACTAGTGTCTTCAATACTCAAATATAGTTACAAAAATTAAATTATTTCAATAATGATCCAAATTCGATAAAAGGATTTAGCAGTGACATTCGACCGGTTCCTTTAAAACTTTGCTTTTTTTTTTTTAATAATTATGCTCTTATATTTGTTTTAATGGTGTGTTTGACCTCATTGTCTCCAGTTTTTTGATGATGATAATAAGTGTTACTTGGAGCTTAACTACACTTTCGACATCCAGAAAGACTGGGCCAAGTAGATCAAGATCGTGTCAAACTGTTTAATGACTATAATGTAATTCGTTGTTCGTGCTCTTTAGGAAATTTTTGGCTAGTCTGATGTTAAGATCAAAAGTTATTAATTGTCGCTGTCGCGGATCATTGTGTTTTCTTTTAGATTATGCATATACAGAAGTGCAAGCACATTTCTCTGTTCTTGAATTTTGCAAGATATCTAGTTGTTTATTCATAATGTTGTTTATGTTTGATGTATGTTATAAGTCTGTTTTAAAGTTTGGGGTTTTTAGCATTCAGCCCGCCTTCAACACTTTAAAACGCAATTTCATTTGCTAATATAAAATGAACTTTTAACTTAGTAGACAAAATGTAAGTATGACTTTTATACTAAATATGATATAATTATGACTAACCTGATTACATGTATTGTGAATGTGACAATATATACAACAATATAACATAACATAGGGATTATCAAAGAATCGAATTTGAGATTCCTTGAGTTAAGTGAACTGTGATATTTCAATTTGGATGTGTTGAAACTAAGTTCATTAGAGAAAACGGATCCAAATTCGAGTATTTCAAAATTTATTTGAGAAAACGGATACAAAGTTGATTCGATTCGACTTGATTTAACAACAGAAATATAGTAAGGCTTAATGATGCCTTTTGATATTAAAAAAATCTACGAACTACTTAGATTGCATGTTGGTGTTCATTTTCTTAGAAGGGTCGAGGCGCTTCCTGTTTTCAATCTGGTACCCCCTATTCGTCTAGGAACACTGCCACCGGTGTCTGGGGTAGGGAATTGGGTAGGATGCATGGGTGATTGCCAACGGATCGGTAAGCATGCCTATCAGAAGAGCCAATCCTGACTCAAAATTTTCAAAAATTTATCTGGATCATGTGGAAGAACAATTCAAAGGAACATCAAAAGCGCATGCTTCTAATCTTATCTTGAAAATTATGACTACTAAATATGATGGAAGACGCGGTATGATGAGGACATCGAGATGATGAATGACATGACCAAAAAGCTTACGAGATTAGCCATGGTGATCAGTGACAGTTTCCTAGTATGACTTCTCTTCCTACAGCCTATGAAGCTTTCAAGATCAACTACAACTCATAGGGAGAAAATTAGGATGATGCAAGAGTTGATACGCTATTTGTGTGCAAGATGAAGAGCGTATGAAGCTGGAAAAACTCGATGTTGCTTACCAGATGACTACTAATCCAAAGAAGAGAAAAAGGGCTTTCAATAAGAATCAAGTTTCCAAAATCTAGAGGAATCATGCTAGTACCTCATCCAGCCCTAAGAACTCCCAACTTTAAAGGTATGATTTTCTGCAAGTTCTGTAAGAAGGACATAAGCAGGAAGACTGCCATGACTTTAAGGAGTGGTTGACTAAGAATAGGGTTGCCTTACACTTCGGAAGCTGGAAAGAAACCAAAGAACAGTTGTTGAGAACGAAGAACCATTAATAGGCGAGGCTGTGGGAACCTTAGAATTAATAATGAAAACTAGTTTATGTATTAACTTTATGATACCTTATATATTCTTGAGATTACTCGGAATCTTGTATCAGGACCAAGTTAGATATGACGATTTTGATGTTTCTCATGGTTATGGCAAACTTACTATTACTTATATTTCTCAAGTGTTTGGTTATGGCTTTCTGGATGGTAGTCTATATAAACTAGAACTAGATGATGATTTTTCCAAATCTTGTTATCATATAAAATTAATGAATCACTAACAAAGAAGAAATAAAAGAGGGACTTACAAACCTCACCCATGTTATGGCATCAAGGTTTAGGCCACATATCACGAGAAAGGTTATCCAGAAAGGATAGAGTGTTACCCTCTCTTGATTCCGATGATTTTTGAACATGTGTCAAATGTCTTAAAGGACAAAATGACATCAACAAATAAGAAAGGTGACACTAGGAGCTCTAATTTATTAGAGCACATTTAAACTGACATAAGTGGTCGTCATAACATTGCTAGCGTAACCGAACATACTTCATTTATCACTTTCATTAAAGCTTATTTCTCGTTACATGTACTTGTATCTCATCAAGGAAAAATCTGAGTCACTAACAACTATTAAACATTATAAAGCTGAAGTTGAAAAACAATTACATTGTCAAATTAAAGTTGTTAGATCAGATAAAGGAGAGTGAATATTATGGTAGACATACTGATGTGGGTCAAGCCCTTGGTCCATTTTATGATTTTTGTAAATGGCTGAGGATTGTGAACCAATAAACTATGCCGGGTAGTCCTCAGTAGAACGGTGTAGCTGATAGAATAAACGAACCCTAACACACATGGTATGAACTACATTAGTCAACTCAGACTGAGGCCTTAAAAGCAGCCATTCATATACTCAATCGAGTTCCTTCAAAATCTGTCCCCAAAACTCCCTATGAGGCTATGAAGTTTGGACAAGAAGGAAACCGTGTCTTAGATATTTGAAAGTACGGGGCTATCTTATCGAAGCTAAACTTTACCCTTTCTTATGGAATCTTGACATGAAAATCGTTAGTTGTTTCTTTATCAGATATATCGATCACCCAAAGGGTAGAACAATTCATCGTTTATGTTAACTCTGGTTATTCCTCTTGTACACAATGTTGCACCTACTCTTTCACAGCTAGATCTTAACACAATAGAAAATTAAGGCACATCAAACAATCGATATCAAGACAATGTTGAACCCGTTAATCCGCTTAAGGGGTTATCAAGGCCCAAAAGGCCTAGTACTTGTGATGATTATGTAACCTTCATAACTGAAGCTGAAATGGATACTAGAAAGCTTATTGATCCTAATAAAAAAGTTATTAACAGTGATTAGTCTTCTGAATGGAATAAAGCCATGACTGACGAGCTTGAATCCATGAAGAGAAATGACGTTCGGAATTTGGTTGAATTACCCAACGGTGCAAAACCCATAGCATGTAAATGGGTCTTTGAAACAAAACTAGATCCAAATGGAAACGTTGAACGCTACATAGCGAGATTGGTTGCAAAAGGCTACACTTAGAAAGAGGGAATCGATTATCAAGAGACTTTTTCACCTGTTTGTAAAATAGATTCCATAAGGATTGTTATTGCCCTCGTAACTCATTTGATTTAGAGCTGCATCAGATAGACGGTAAAACCGCTTTCCTTAATGATGACTTGGATATAGAAGTGTTCATGAAATAACCCAAAGGATTTAAACCTGCAGGTTAAGAACATTTAGTCTGCAAGTTGAAGAAATCCATACGGTTTAAAAAAAGCCTCACGTCAATAGTACTTAAAGTTTGATGAAGTCGTAAAGAGTAATGGTTTCATGAAGAATCAAGTCGATCAATGCATCTACCTTAAGATGAGTGGGAGTAATTTTACTATTCTTGTCCTTTACGTTGATGATATCTTAATGGCAAGCAATAGCTTAGACATGTTGCATGAGTCGAAGCGATTACTTTCGTTTAATTTCGACATGAAGGATCTCGGAGAAGCCTTTTATGTCATTGGCGTCGAAATACACCGAGACAGATGTAATATGATCTTTGGTTTCTCCCGAAGGGCCTACATTGATTGTGTTCTCACACGTTATAACATGCAACATTGTACTACTCCAGCTCCGGTAGCTAAGGGAGATGTTTTCGGTGAGAATGATACCTTATTCCTCAGTAGTCGGTAATCTTGCTTATGCTCAAGTCTGTACACGTCCAGATATTGCTTATGTCACTGGAATGCTAGGCCGTTACTTAACTAATCTTGGTCATAATCATTAGAAAACAGCTAAGAAAGTGTTAAGATATCTGCAAGGAACAAAAGACTATAAACTGACTTATAGAAGCAGTGATAATTTAGAAGTGGTTGGGTATTGTTGGTGATTACCGCAACTATATGTTGTTGGATGATGTAAGTTTGTCACCTTGATTATTGACTTAGATTTTTACAATATATTGAAGATTATTCACTATATATTTTGAACTTAGAACAATAATCTGGTTATATGTGAGTCCCTTTAAACCACATTTTTGTTACGTGGACCACCCATTGAGCAAGGAAGGTCGCAGCTTTGGATGAATAAAGGCACATGGATTTTGTTGTTCATTTCGTTACTAAACGAACAATTTAATACAAAAAAGTAGAATATATAATTCTTTTTTTCTATATCAATGTCAAGGACAGATCATTAATCCCTGTAAATTATCAAAATAAACCACCAAACCAACAATCGTTCAGCATATGGAACTTTATTTTTTTTGTAGAACAAAACACTTCAGATATAAACATAAAGAAACCTGCATATAATTATAACACAAACAAAATCAAACATATAAAAAGCCAGTGCTCACACAAAACAGAGCTCTGCATCACAAGTATTTTTATGATTAACCAAAGAGCTACTACTAGGCCGACGATCCCAATCACCGACAATAACAAGCACATGCACGAGCAACCACTCTTGGCCCGTTTGTTTAGAATGGCTAGATTCTTCTGCACTCTCTGTTGTCCAAAACAAGACCAATACACAAATAGTCAAAAACCGTTTCATAACTTGTAAATGATCAAAAGACTTCACTATTAGTAAACGTATGTCACCTTTAGCCGAGAATCTGTAACTTCTACATGTTCATCGAGATCGTTCTACATATCATAAATAGAAAGAACAACAATTGTTAGATCAGGTTCACCTAGACATGTTACTTTATGACTTTTAATAAATAAGGGTAAGTACCATATAGACCAACACGTTTTTATTCTAGCGAAAAAGTCACTTGAATTAACTTTGATATATTAAAAGTCCCTATACTTGTTCAGACCGGACGTACCCAAGGCTTTTGTAAAAAACAATGACTCGTTCGCTCTTAAACTAGTCAAACTTTGATGAAGTCACATTGAACATTAGCTAAAAAAAACTTGCACCATCTTATGTAATAAAAAAATACACATGGCAGCATTTTTAAACACTTGAAATGTCGTTACATCGAGTCTAAGAGATAATAAGTTATTAATTTTGTTTTTCACACTTACGCGTATTTTAAACAAGTTTAAGGACTTTAAAACTAGGGTGAGCAACATTTTTTGTGCAAGAAAAAAAGAAAGTGCGTTGGTTCATACGACATCAACCTAACACTTTGATAAATGATAACATATTAGTCTATTAGATATAAAGAGAATGGCATACAATGAGTCTAGTGTGCAGGTCAAGTTCCTCATTGACCGCCAAAGCAATATGTTTGGTACTTATCACCGTTTGCTCAAGTTTCTCTAGACCTTCATCTTGTTCTGCATAAAAACATATCTAAATAACATAACATGATTGATAACCATAAAGTTTGTACAACAATTATTTTTGTTCAAAGTGTAATGAATATTTTGATTTACAAAGGGCTGTAAATAATAATAATAAGTATAGTATGAATAGCTTGCCTCTCATTATTTGTCTCTGAAGGCCAATGATACCAGAGTTGTCCAAACCAGATATTCGGGCCATGTCATCAGCCGGTTTAGTATCTGGTCCAAGCAAGCTGTCCCTATTACCGAAGCTTGACATGTTCAATGTAGATGCCATCTGTGTTACTTTCGTTCTCAAATTCGCAAGCATATCTCTGCGCTTGTTCATTTCTTTCTCTGTTCTGCGAGAATCGAAAACAAATTCTTGAGATATTTAGATGGTTTTGTTACAGCTTAAATAAAATCCGAAAGACAAAAGCGAGATACTAATAAATTGAAGTTAGTGAGACAATGAAGCTCCATATGTTGTCTAATCATTTAAGCGTCAAACGACAGTCCAGCATGGATTCTACAGGACTGGACTGCATGTTCTATTAAGTTCTTAAACTACTATTGACAAACAGAGCAAAGATACTTACAGTGGTTGTTTCGCAGGAAGCTTTGCAAGAAGAGACTGCAAACTATCAAGTCTAGTTCCTAATATCGTAATCTTCCTCCGGATCGCAGACGAATGACGCTGCGCTTCGGGCCCAGTGCCCAAAGAACTCCTCTCTGATATCATGCTAGTGATATCATCAGCAAGTTTGGAGGCTTCATTATACTCCCTCGTCCACGGATCCGCGGAAGAAGCCATTTATCTGAAATGGAAACAACAAAACCATAACATATTAGCCACAAGCCCCCATTACACTTAATTGTATGCTCACAAACATCCATAAATAGCTAAAATCGCCACGAAAAACATCAGGATCAGTGAAATTGAGGTATCTACGACATATCTAGGTTTGTTAATCATGTTGGGTTGGCGAGTTGAAATGTGCAACCCTAACCCGACCCGTATTATTCGTGTCAAAGATTTCAAACCTAACCAGCACACATAAATTCGGTCAACCCGAACACTAACCATTTAAACAGTGTTTTCAATAACTCATAATGCTGACGGGTTATAAGCAAGTTATAGGTAATGTGTTTAATGGCGAGTATGGGTATGACCATTAGATAATATGGTGCAACAAAACTACAAAATTATAAAAGTTTCACAGGTTTATTTTTTTTTCTAAATACTTAAATGGGTTAATGGGTCAACCCGAACCATTTTTAAAAACACGTCACCCAAAAACGACCCATTTTTTGTATTTAAACGAGTCGTGTTAGTAGACCTAAAATATATTTAACAATCCCAAATTATCTAAAACTAAAGCATAATTAAAATAATACTAACAAAAAAAAACATAATCAAATTTAAAGAATCTTCACGAATCACGAATATCAAGGAGAATTACCTCAACGATACGGGATCGAGAGATTATATTTGCACGTGTATGTGATGATGATTATAGTACGAGCTAAACGTCGTCGTCTGGTTATATGGACCGTTCACCGGTTAGCTAAACGTCGTCGTGTTGGTTTACTTTGAAATTCTATTTTGATTTTGACGAGACGTGTAAGCTTGATTAGGCTGGAGATATAGGTCCTGCCCTTGAATGTTGAAACGGTGCCGTATTGATCTCATGATCTGGATGGACCGGCGGGCCGGCTACGTTGGAAACCATGATGATTGATGACTCGTTGAAAAACGAATTATAATACTATCATAATACAAAAGTAATAATTTTTACATAATTATTATAATTATAATTATAATTTAGGGTAGGGATCCTAAGAGAACCAACCCCTATTTGAGAACTGAGAGAAACATTCTGAGTCACACATTTCATATAAAGGCAAAAAAAAAAAAAAAATTTTTTTTTTTTTTTTTTTGCTTTAATCGCACATTTTTATGCAAGGAAATTTTTTTTTTATTTTTTTTGAATTTTTTTTTCATTTATACATATGTGTATATAGCAATTATACATATGTGTATATAGCATTTTTCAGCTATACATACGTGTATATTTCAGTTATACATATGTGTATATTGCATTATACATATGTGTATAATGCAATTATACACATGTGTATACTGGAAAAAAAATACAAAAAAAATAAAAAAAATTTTTTTTCTTACATATAAAGCAGCGATTTTTGCAAAAAAAAAAAAAAAAAAACATTTTTTTTTGCCTTAGAGAAATGTGTGGCCCAGAATGGTTCTCTCAGTTCTCAATTTGGGGAAAGGTTCTCATTTGAACCAAATCCTTATAATTTATAAATGTTTAAGTAATTGCTTTTTTTAACATTCAACAAAATATTATTTTACCAAAAGCTAGGGGATATTAGCAATATATCATACAAACAATCGTTGAACAAAGTCCACACCTCCGTTGGCTCTTCAGCCTCAGGAGGATCTTCATCATCTTGTAATTCTGCTAAGAAATCAGCAACGACTTGGTCTTTCATGACTCCCCTTGTCTTGCAAGTTAGGTTGAACGCTCCCAGTTCGATTGCCCATTTGGCTAATCGTCCTGAGACCTCCGGCTTCCGGAGTACATATTGGATGTTCTTATCAGTTTGAAACTCTACATCAAAAGCTTGAAAATATCTTTTTAATCTTCTTGAAGCATGTACCAATGCTAAACGCAAACTTTTCAAACAAAGGGTACCTGGGCTCATAGTCCCTAAGGGCTCGACTCACATAGTAAATTGGGACTTGAGCTAGGTGCTGGTGCACTACGAGGACTGCAATGACTGCACCCTGGGAAGCTATGAGATAAACAATAAAAACTTCTCTAGGTTTTGGAGCTGTCATGGTTGGTAACTCAATCCATTATAAATAGGAGCATCAAAGAACACTTGAAACCACACCTCACTCTCTAACTCTCTCGGCTCCCTCTCTAGGCCGAACCACACCCACTTTCACTCAAGGATCATCAAGAGCAATCTAGGAAGGAAAACTAGGAGACCCGAAGGCTCTAACCATCGGCCATCCTCACTTGCTCTACTAGGTAAGCAATCTAAGCCCTACAAGTCTTATATAATCGGTTAATATGATCACTCAATCCCTTTAACATTTGATAACAAGCAATCGGTTCTAACACTCACACAAGTCACCTACATTGTCTTACTTGATGATAAATCACTAAACTAATCACCATATTGTAGTAATAGCCCATCTAGTTAACTAATCATTAACCCTTGCACTACTAGGATAGTTTGTAATGTCATGATCACCCACAAGTAATCGACTAGTGTTAGCACAACTCGTGAATCACGATCAAATGGATAGGTTTACCATGAATCGGTCCTATTATAATCAAGAGTACTTAATATGTATTTGGGAAACCATGTACAACTTAGATCCCCATGTAATTAATCGGATTACATGAATACGAGCCCACTTGGCTTAAGTCTAAAGCTAAGGCTAATCACGTGGTGATCAAGACTTAAAACTCACAAATATATCATGTGATAACACTACAAGGCCCAAACAAGCTTAGAAACAGTTAAGATAATCCATTAACTAATCGGCATTTTCCTTTGTACAATGAAAACCAATCGACTACATTTAACTAACATATGTTAACAAGAACCGAAGCATGTGTTAACTATACATGGGTCTAAAAAGGGTTCTACACCTATGTTAAACCATGTTTTCTCGAAAACCAACCACACATGGTGATTTGGTGCTAACTCACGGCCCAAATACCGCATGTGGGCCCATTATAGTTCACCATAGGGATTACATTTCAAAACACCGAAAATCTTGGAATTATATGTTTTATAGAACATTAATGAGTGCTATGTACAACAAAACACATTAAACACAATGGCCCACAAGTGTCGGGTGAACAATTTGTATGATAAACCACCTCCGGGTGACTTACCGTGTCCATAATGATCATAGGGTATCATTTGTCAGGACGGTGACCATCTACCAGCCCACTAGACCACTTACATCATCATCAGGTAAGTTTCTTCTACGGCCCCATTTTACTATTTTACATTTTTGGGGGAAATACATGCATCAATACTTGTGTCATTTTCAAGTGTGTATACATTCTATCATGACTTCCATGTGGAACATGAGACATATTGGTTAATGAGCTCACTAGTCCTCGTACAACGTTCACTGTAAACATTAGCTAAACATTTAGCCATGGAACACTTTAATAGATCTATTGGGTTGACACCCCCACTCTTGGTTAGTCGCTCTAACCGGTTACATACAAAAGAGTGTTAGTATTCTACTATTCATACATTGTATTTGATGTACAATGCGCGAGGCACAACAGTCAAGAGGTTTGGTTACGGGACTCATGGTTCTCACAGTGATCATTAGCTTAGCTATCTTATGATTGGTCAAACACGAATGACACGTTCATTTTACAGTACAACCAAACCTGTAGACTCACCAACATTATTGTTGACAAAAACTCGTTATGCATGTGTTTCAGGTAACTAATGGATGGCCACAGGGATTTGAGAGAGGGGTTCGAGCATACGCCATGTGGTACCACTAGATGGGTTTTTTGTCAATCTCATGATGTTCCATTTTGATATAATAAAATGCTAGACCCTATTATACTTTCTAGTTTTATTATGCCATTTTGTATCACTTATGACGATATCCATCCTTAGTGGTGGTACTATTTAAATAAAAATGTGTATTGCTTGAATCTTGTGCTTGAAAACATTTCGGTCGTTACATCCCGTGTTTCCGCCTTGGTGGGGTATGACATCACAATCCTTTCTTTCTTCTATAATAGCCCTCTCGGCTTTCCAACGTTGATCCTCACGATCAAATCTTACTTTGGAGATTAACGGTGCAATCCCACTACACTCTTCTTCTTTCTCCACACAATAAACTTCTTCTGATCTCTCTTTAATATCGAATAAACTAAAGGGTTCTCGATCGAAATTCCGGTCTTCTTCTCTTTACCGAAAACTTTGCCAGAAAACGGTTCCTATCCGTTTTTGTCTT
>JAUTDX010002932.1:0-50980 GCA_030844895.1 Ambrosia x helenae
AAAGAAAGATGTTGGTGTGGCAAATGATGAATGATCTTGACTTCCTTTTATAGTGAATTGGGTAGGAAGTGGACAAGAACAAAGATGGTAGTGAATCCTCTAGCTAGAAATCGATCAAGCATAGGATAATCAAAAGAATGTTAATGTTGGCAACACAATGAACTCCCTTGTCCCCTTTCCTTGGTTTCGGCCGATTGTGGTTAATCTCAAAGAGGTATGTCTTCTATCTTGGGAATGGGGCAATCATTCTTGTCCTACTTTCACTTCCATGTAAACATTTGGCATGCATTCTCCTTGTCCTTAGCCATAGGCTTGTAAGAGGCTTAAGGTGGAAATGATTTGACTAATAGAGTGGGTTATGGAAGGTTTCTTTTATTACTAGGTTGGTGAAACTTGCCAACTAATCATGAGCTTCCTCATGCTTCTAATCCGATCGGGTAGAAGACAAGGGGATGGTGACAAAGTATCTTGATGATGGTGATGTTTGGAAGCTTCTTATCTCTTTTCTTTGTCATCCACATGGCCGCTAGTTGTCAAGAAGCAAGAAGGGAAAGGGTAGTTATGTTGGGTGGTGCAAATTCTAGTGTTCCCTTCCATTTGTGTGTAAGTTTTAACACTTGTGTGATGGTGACTTGTGATGAGCTTGGCTTGTCTTCACTCTGCCGATTATAATAGATAGGTTAGAGTATTTGTGGCAAAAGATCAAGGGATATCAATGAGTGTATAAGTATCATAGGCTTTAGTTGGTGTAACTCAAGTGATGGTGATGGATGATTAGTCTTGGCCGATGATTAGCAATGGGTGAAGGGTTTGTAAGTGGCTTTTGTCTATTAGTTCATTTTGGTGTAAATGTGTATCAAGACAAAGTTCAACATTTCCCCATGTTTGGATCGGCTAGGGATAGTACAAGAAGGTTAAGATAAGCATGGTTATAGGGTGTAGTATGTGTAGTTGTATCCTAGCTTGAAGTAAGTGCAAGTGTCATATCTATACATACATACGCATAGTTTTATAGATAGGGTAATGTCATAGTGTCTAGTCTTTGTTAAATTGGGGTTTAGGTGATTAATGTCTTGGTTTGTGTGGATGTTTACTCGAGCATAGGTAGGTTTCGACTAACACTAAGTCATTGTATGAGGACATAGTTTAGATAATATCATATGAAAGTGTAGTGTGTGTGTGTGTGTGTACGAGTTACTAGCTTGTATTTAGTTATGGTCCACCCATTTGTATAGAGGGGTGGCTTGATGTCGTTTTAATGGCAAGGATGCTCGATGACGACATTAAGATGTATTAGTGTCCTTTGTGATCATACACTATCGTTACCTTGAGTTTTGTACACATATGTTAAAGGGAAGTTACCATATGTTAGAGGGCAAGCAGCCTCATTTGGTGCTTGTTTGGTGAGTGTCTGAGCGTTGTATGACTAAACAAGTGTTCCAGGTTGAGTTCTTTGATTAATTCTTGCTTCACTAGACTGGGGGGGGGGGGGTATAATGCATGAAAAATGTGAAATGATGCACATGCAATGACAATAAGAGATGCAAAACATACGGATACAAACCTGGTTTACTGACTGTTGTCACATTTACTATTAAATCTAGTGTTAATTTTTTATTGTGTTAAGTGGGCTGGTTATATTTTGTTTGCATATACTGAGTCAAATCCAATAGAATCTTATATATAAAGCCATAAAATTTATCTGTAAATTGTGTGTATATTTATTATTAAATAAATAAAAATTTATTCGAGCCGAACCGAGCCGAGCGTACCTTTGCTCGTGCTTGGCTCATTTACAAACCGAACCGAGCCGATCGGCTCATATACGACCGAGCGAAAGATCGAGCGAGCATTTTTCGAGCATTTTCTGAACGAGCGACGAGCGATCCACGAGCGGCGAACGATTTGAACAGCCCTAATCATGTTAGCATACCTAAACTAACACTATGAATGAATATAACTTAAAAGATCAATTTTGAATAAGACCCTTGTGTGTGAACTAACAAAATAGTAACATTATGTAGATAGAAGAGGGTAGAACCGTATAAATGTATTTTTTCGTATTTTGAAACCTCTTTTGTTTGTTTTGATATATAACACGTTGGTAGGTGACATGCAAGTTAAGGCATGTCGCCTAAGAGGAACCTTATGTTTTGTAGCATCTTCCAAGGGCATGTGGCCTATGGGATATGGCTTTCTTTGATGTCTCCTCATGATATATGCCCATACCCAATTGTATGATGTATCCATGACAACCATTTAGGTTGCACCTATATTCTGGTATTATGATGGTAAACATTGATATCTAATTAATGTTCATCTTATATATTGTTTTCCTTTGTATTACTATAAATAAATAAAATGATATGTGTATGTTTTATACATCTTTTTTTTATTTGATATGCTTTTACTTTTGGTTGACAAGTTAGGGTTGTCTTTTGGGGCAAATATATATAGGATTTGGTTTATTTGATAACCGTTAGCTAAATTGAGAACTAGAAGAACCATTTTAGATCACGCATTTCTTTAAGGCAAAACAAATTATTATTGTTATTATTATTATTTTGCTAAATCGCCCATTTTTCTGCAACGTTTTTTTTATGCGTTTATACATATATGTATACGTGTCTAAAACTATAAAACTAGTGTTGTACATATATGTTTAGTAATGTATATACATGTATGGAAAAAAAGATTGTGGATAAGAGCATTGTTATTTTAAGAACGTGTGAATAAGATTTGGGGTGTTTTGAGTGTTTCAATTATATGAGCTATATTTAGGGTATTTCACAGGATTTTTTAGTGCTTGTAACTTTTAATAGTAAACCCCTTTTATCTCAGGGACAGGATATCCCACTGTCATTATTAGTGAGCATAATAACTACTAACCTAACTTCTGCATAAGCAAACACATGTCGCAACGCTTATTTATTAAAAGCTCACAAACTAATTTAACATGCACATGTATGATTTAAAATTTTTATTTACATACATTTTAGACCAAAAAAAAAATCAAATCAGACAAAGGTAATAGAAACTCACAAAAAAAACATTTAAAGATCATGTATCTTGGCCTTAAAATAGTAAAATGGACAAAATCAATAGAACTCATGACTAGCATAAGTTGACACATTCTTAAGGATGTAACACAGGTGATCAATGTCAGAGGAAATACTAGAAATAGAACAGAGACGCAGGTGTGGGACTAGCTGAAGAAATTTTAGTTCTTAGAGTTTTACTACATCAATTTATTCAGAAACTATATGTTTTAGTTTCCTTCTAAGTATGGAAACGATTCTTGTGAATTAAGTTAAAGTCTTTGTTGCTTAGTGTTTATTTGAATACTCATCTTAACCCCATAAAAGTGGGGTGTGCCATGTTTGTATCTATCAATTAATGTTTTTGGAAGGTCTAACATGACATGATCATAAACGCCACAAATATTATTCCAAAATAATAATTAATACAATAATTGCAAATTATTTGTATGTATCGTTTGGGGAATTACTTGTCCTAATAAAGCCTTATAGTTCAATATGAATTCAAAATCCAACCAATCCTTAGGTGGTTGGACTCATATATGGACACTTTGATTACAATGCAACTCATTCGAACGACTAGACTAATATATCAATCACCATAATTACATGACTAATACTAGATGCTGCTATATTATCAACATCAACGTCATGAGAAACCAACCCCTATTTGAAAAGTAAGAGAACAATTCTGGACCACACATCTATTTAAAGCATTTTTTATTTTTTTGCTAAATCGCAGCTTTATATGCAAATATAATTTTTTTTTAAATTTTTCTTTATACATGTGTATATTGCATTTATACATATTTGTATATTACATTTTTTGTTATAATATGTGTATAGTGTCAAACATATAAGTATAAAGTATGACACTTATTAATTTTTTAAACTCTAACACTTATAGATACGTATGTACATTAAAATACCATGTTCTTACCCATAATTTTTTTTTCTATACGTGTATGTGAAGTCATTTCAAAATATTTGTGCATATATGTACATATATGTAGAACACTAGTTTTTGTAGTTATAGACACATATATACACATATGTATAAATGAAAAATAAAATAAAAATTCTTGTAAAAAACGTGCAATTAAGAAAAAAATCGTCTTAGAGAAATGAAAGGTCAAGTTCTCCCAATAACTAAAAAGTGTAGCATGCCTGAATCTAACTGGGGTTCGCGGTGGTGGAGGGATTGGATTGGAAAAAAGAGCGATTCTATTTGTAAGATATCTAATGAAACCGTCGCTGGAATTGAGATATTATTCAAAGAGAAAGATCATAATCATCTGGAGTTTGTCTTTGTATATTATAGGGATGATCCGATCCGCAAGGACCATGGTTGGGAATTTTTTGATCGTCTTTCTCTGAGGAAGAGGCAAAATAGAATCAATTTGAATTCGGGACCACTATTCGAAATCTCTCGTATAGGCATTTTGGACGCTGCTATCTCTCAGTTTTAATTTGGCCAAAGGTTCTCATTTGAACCAAATCCACACACACACACACACACACACACACATATATAGTGTTAGGTATTTTCAGAAGAAGGTTTTAGTGTGAGAAGTGCGAGACAAAACCTAAATCTTAATTTTTATTAGTAATGGTTCATATATTTATGAAGTTTTTACTTTTTATATATCATTGTTTATGTTATATATATATAAAAACCTAAAAAATTAATGCAATCAAATGTTTTTTTTAAGGTTTAAACTCTTTCCTACACATGTGTTATATTATGCGTAGGTAATGTTCCTACACAAAATTTGTACATGTGTGGGTTATATAAATTATTAAAATTACACTATATACTAGTTTTATTTTTGAGATACATGAATAAACAACAGATTTCAACAATTTTTCTTATATTTTTATTTTTTTTAAATGATAAAAATGAATTATTTATCTTCTTCTCACACTAAAACCTCTTCTAAAATGAATATATATATATATATATATACACACAAGAATTGGTTCAAATGAAAACCTTTGGCCAAATTGAGAACTGAGAGAACCATTCTGAACCACACATTTCTCTAAGGCAATTTTTTTTTACTTTAATCGTTGCTTTTTATGCGAAAAAAAAATTATTATTTTTTTCCTGTTAGACTTTCACATAATTATGGCCTAATTGATCATTTTATTTAATTTAACCAATATGATATTACTATCCCTACATTAATTATAAGTCATTATTATATTATTTATAAGTCATTATTTGATGGGAATAATGACATAAGTTAGAATTTGTAGGGTTTCCCTGTTGGTGTCCATAATAATTGTTATGAGAGTCTTATAAAACACCATATACAAGAACACTCATACTAATTCAAAATAATCCATCTAAAATAGACACCATAAAGTGGAACCAAGAACATCATCACGAAATCATGCCTGCACCATCATCCGCTAAGTTTACCATTCCCACATGTAAGTATTTCTCATTTGACATTTATGTTTATTTTATTGATTGAATAAACATGATTAGATTCTAAGTCTTTACCCATGTTTAAAGATATAATCAACATGTGGTATTGGAGCAGATGTTGATTATATCAATTCAATCGTCAAAAAGATGTACATAATATTGGGATTTCAATATTTCATGATACTGATGTTTCAATGTATTTGACACTCACAATTGATTTATTATTTAAAATCGTTTTGAAAACTTAATAAAAAAAGTTTGTTTGTAGAAATTACAAAGGCAATTTATTTAATGGTAATGTTCACAAACTCCACTGACATATTAGTTTGGAATTTCTTGTCAACAAAATTTTGAAATTGATTTATAATCAAGAAGTAGTTTCGAAGTTTGATTGGTTCCACAAAATTTAGTGATTAATCCATAAATCACTTGCTCAGTGGCATATAAAAAGGTTTTGTATATCAAAATGTTTTCTTTTTATAAGTTTCTACAAATAAATTGTATTTACAAACTCATTAATACGGGTGACTTCATTTAAGTTGATATGTGTCAAAATAAATTTTGACATAGAATTGTATAATGATAAATTTCAATGACATATTAGATGATTAACTCCATAGTACATCTTTGTTTAACATTGAAATTTTAAACGGTATCATTTTATGTAATGATGTTACTGGTTTGATGATACACATAGTGAATTATTAGCATAATTTACATAAATATTTCATATCTTGCCCAAAGGTGTTATGTCATATTTATGTGCTTTACTTTATTAATTATGTTTGTTCATAATATCTGAATTTTGGTCAAAGCCAAAGGGAAGCCAAAATTCAGGTAGAACATTAAGCCGTTTCATGATTTATGTATGTTCATAATATCAAAATTTTGGTCAAAGCCAAAGCGAAGCCAAAGTTTTGACAAGACATTAAGTCGGCTTACTATTTACATACGTTCATAATATTTGAATTTTTGTCAAAGCCAAAGCGAAGCCACAATTCAGGTAGAACATAAGGTCAGTCTATTATGAATGTTCATAATACATAAATTTTGGTCAAAGCTAAAGCGAAGCCAAAGTTAATGTAGAACATCAAGACAATATGTTATTTTATTTACATTCATAATGCCTAAATTTTGGTCAGAGCCAAAACGAAGCCAAAATCTTAGTTAGAACATTAAGTTAGTCTATTTTTTTGGTGTTATAATAGACTTTATCTTCAATGTACTTATTTCGTCTACTTTACTTGATTACCCCTAATAAGCTTACTTCAACTGTTCTATTTGTATTGATCTAGCATCCACTTTTAGTCCTACCCTTGGAATTGAACTACTGACTGGGGCAAACTTTGCCACATGGAGGGATACGGTTAGACTTACTCTTGGGATGGTGGATCTTGATTATGCCCTGAGACATGACGCTCCCGCTGCTCTTACTGCTGAAAGCACTGCAGATCAAAAACTAGCGTATGAAAAGTGGTAGAGGTCAAACAGAATGTCTCTTATGGTTATCAAGAATACCATCTCAAGTGCCATCAGGGGAGCTATACCTGATTCGGAGAATGCCAGAGAGTATCTAAATTCAGTTGAGGAGCAATTTAAGGGATCTTCTAAAGCACATGCGAGTTCTTTAATTCTAAAGATGCTCACCTCAAAGTATGAAGGGACTAGTGGTGTGCGTGAGCACATAATGATGATGAGTGACATGGCCCATAAGTTAAAGGGATTAGACATGGAAATAAGTGATGGTTTTCTAGTGCATTTCATCATGACTTCTCTTCCTGCACGTTTTAATGCTTTTAAGATCAACTATAACACTCAAATAGATAAATGGTCCATGAGTGAGTTGATAGCAATGTGTGTGCAAGAAGAAGAACAGAGGTTGCTTACGTTGCTACCACTAAGTCAACGAAAAGGAAGGGAAATTTTAAAGGAGAAAGTTTCTAAAGTCCAAAAGGCTAATACAAGTACTGTGTCCAGCCCTAATATCTCCAAGGGCCAGTCTCATTGCAAATTCTGCCATAAGAAAGGGCACATGCAATGAGATTGCCCGAAGTTCAAGGAAAGGTTGGCTAAGAAAGGTACCAATGCATTTATGATAATTGAATCCTTTAATATTAAGGTATCAATTAACACATGGTGGGTTGATTCTGGTTCAATGGTTCATGTAACCAATTCCATACAGGGATTCCTTACAATCCAGAGGCTGGAAAGAAACCAAAGAACACTTAGAATGGGAGGAGTGGAAGAACTTGAAGTTGAGGCCGTAGGAACCATGCAACTTATTATGAAAACTGGTCATTGTATTAAACTTTATGATACATTATATGTACCGAAAATTACTCGGAATTTAGTATCAGTACCAAAGTTAGACAATGATGGTTATGAAGTTTTACATGGGCATGGAAAGGTCACTATTAGTTTAAATTCCCAAGTTCTTGGTTGTGGTCATCTGGATGGAAATCTCTATAACTTAGAACTAGATGATAGCTTTTCAAAATCATTGTTGTCATATAACGTAAATGAAAACATCAACAAACAAAATCGAAAACGAAAACGAAAGCATGATTTGGAAACATCATCCAAGTTGTGGCATGAATGTTTAGGCCACATCTCACGAGACAGAATGTCAAGGCTCGTGAAGGATGGTGAACTACCAAATCTTGATTTTAGTGATTTTGGAACATGTGTTAAATGTATTAAAGGCAAAAAGACAGATAAGAATAAAAAAGGTGCCACAAGAAGTTCTGGATTGTTAGAACTTATACACACTGATATTTGTGGACCTTTTTCACCTGGCATAACTGGTCATACGTCTTATATTACTTTCATAGATGATTATTCTCGGTACATGTACCTGTATTTGATTAAAGAAAAATCTGAATCACTCGATATGTTTAAAATCTTTAAGGCTGAAGTTGAAACCAACTTGACCGTAAGATAAAAGTCGTGAGATCATATAGAGGAGGCGAGTATTATAGTCGACATACAGACATTGGAAAGCTCCTGGTCCTTTCGTTAATTTTTGTAAAGAACATGGGATAGTGAACCAATTTACCATGCCGGGTACTCCTCAGCAGAATGGTGTCGCTGAGAGAAGAAATAGAACCCTTCAGGATATGGTAAGATGTATGTTGGCAAACTCGAATTTGCCAAACTTTTTATGGACTGAGGCCTTAAAGACAGCTGTTCATATACTAAATCGGGTTCCTTCAAAATCTGTCCCTAAAACTCCTTTTGAGATTTGGACAGGTAGGAAGCCAAACTTAGAGTATATGAAAGTATGGGGTTGTCCTGCCGAGGCTAAACTTTATGATCCTGCGAAAAAGAAACTTGACATGAGGACCGTCAGTTGCTACTTTATAGGATATCCCGAATGATCAAAGGGGTATAGATTTTACAGTCCTTCACATGTTACTCGCATAGTAGAAGCTCAAATTGTTGATTTTCTAGAGGACTCTATGGTCAGTGGGAGCAGTGAAACTGAAGTATTTGATTTCCAATAAGTGCAAGAGGAGGGGGGGACGGGTTTATCTTCTATTACACCTCTTGTACATAGCACTGCACCACCTTATGTTTCCTCGGAAATTAATGCTCTTGACATTCCTAATAATGAAGGCACATCAAACTCACAAGAGCATAACCAAATCCCTGAACCAGTTAATGAACCTGTTGAACTCGAAAATCAGCTTAGGAGGTCATCAAGGCCAAGAAGGCCCACTAATTTTGATGATTATGTAACATACCTTAATGAAGCTGATTTGGATTTAGGAAAGTATAATGATCCAACCTCTTATAATGAAGCCATTAATAGTGACAAATCTTCTGAATGGAATATAGCTATGATTGATCTCCATTCAGCTATGATTGATGAGCTTGAGTCCATGAAAAAGAATGGTGTTTGGGAATTGGTTGAATTACCCAAGGGTGTGAAACCCGTAGGATGTAAATGGGTTTTCAAAACCAAATTAGACCCAAATGGAAAACGTTGAACATTATAAGGCATGATTGGTTGCAAAAGGCTATACTCAAAAAGAGGGAATTGATTATCAAGAAACCTTCTCACCTGTCTCACGGAAGGATTCTCTAAGGATCGTTATGGCATTAGTAGCTCATTTTGATTTGGAGTTACATCAGATGGACGTCAAAACCGCTTTCCTTAATGGTGACTTACATGAGGATGTGTTCATGACTCAACCTGAAGGCTTTAAACCTGAAGGTCAGGAACACTTAGTCTGTAAGTTAAGGAAATCCATATATGGGTTAAAACAGATATCACAACAGTGGTACTTAAAATTTGATGAAATTATGAAGAAACAAGGTTTTATTAAGAATCAAGTAGATCAATGCACCTACCTTAAAATGAGTGGGAGAAATTTTGCTATACTTGTCCTTTATGTGGATGACATCCTTTTGGCGAATGATAGTTTAGATTTGTTGCATGAGTCAAAGCGATTACTTTCGCAAACATTTGACATGAAGGATCTTGGGAAGCCTCTTACGTGATAGGCATCGAAATACACCGAGATCGTACCAATGGGATATTAGGTTTATCCCAGAAGGCTTACATCGATCATTTTCTTGCACGATATAACATGCAACATTGCTCTCCATCAATAGCTCCAATAGTTAAGGGAGATGTTTTTGGGTTTTTTCAATGTCCAAAAACAGAGGTAGAAAAAAAGCAAATGAGATTGATACCTTATGCTTCTGTAGTTGGAAGCATAATGTGTGCTCAAATCTATACTCGTCCAGATATAGCATATATTGTTGGAATGCTAGGCCGCTATCAATCTAATGCCGGCCTAGATCATTGGAAAGCAGCAAAGAAAGTGTTGCGATATCTACAAGGAACGAATGACTATAAATTAACATACAGAAGAACTGATAACTTGGAAGTAGTGGGCTATTCTGATTCTGACTTTGCTAAATGCAAAGATGATAAGAAATCAACTTCGGGGTACATTTTTATGCTTGCAGGCGGACCAATTTCATGGCGGAGTCATAAGCAATAGTTAACAACCACCTCAACAATGATGGCAGAATATGTTGCAGTGTACAATGCAACATGCCATGGGATGTTGTTAAGAAATCTCATCACTGGACTCAAAGTTGTTAATTCCGTATCACGACCTTTGAAGATTTACTGTGACAACTCAGCTGCTATTAGTTTCTCGAACAGTAACAGTTCGAGCGGAGCTGGTTTATACCTTGATACAAAGTTTTTGTTCGTACGAGAACGGGTAGAGGAAAATAATCTTTGTATCGAGTACTTAAGCACAAAAGATATGCTAGCGGATCCGATGACTAAAGGTCTACCACCCAAGACTTTTCAAGAACTTATAATGAGAATGGGTTTTAATAAAGACCTACTATAATAGCATATACTGTGTATGAACGATTATAATTTCCTCAAATGCTTTGTTTTGTCTATGTTAATGTTTGTGCGGACCTTATCATTTATGGACAAAACTTATGCAAGGGTTTTATTTTAGTCATTTTGGTTTTATGATTAAGTGTTTTATATTGAGACTTTAGCATGACTGTTGGGGGTCTCGAATTGTCTTTAATTCGAATGACTGTAACTATCTGCTATAGTTCCAACATGAAACTTGATGAGTGTTTTAGAGTTAGCCAAACTTACTTAAACATTCATCATAAAATGATCAATCGGCCAAGTGGGAGAATGTTAGACTTTCACATAATTATGGCCTAATTGATCATTTTATTTAATTTAACCAATATGATATTACTATCCCTACAATAATTATAAGTCATTATTTGGTGGGAATAATGGCATAAGTTAGAATTTGTAGGGTTGCCCTTTTGGTGTCCATAATAATTGTTATGAGAGTCTTATAAAACACCATATACAAGAACACTCATACTAACTCAAAATAATCCATCTAAAAGAGACACCATAAAGTGGAACCAAGAACATCATAACGAAATCATGGCTGCACCACCATCTGCTAAGTTTACCATTCCCACATGTAAGTATTTCTCATTTGACATTTATGTTTATGTTTATGTTTATGTTTATGTTATTGATTGAATAAACATGATTAGGTTCTAAGTCTTGACCCATGTTTAAAGATATAATCAACATTTCCAATATACACATATGTACAGCTGAAAATGTAATATACACATATGTATAATTACTATATACACATATGTATAAATGAAAAAAAAATTAAAAAAAGTAATTTTTTATTCTTGCATAAAAACGTGCGATTAAAGGAAAAAAAAAAAATTTTTCGCCTTTATAAGAAATGTGTGGTCCAGAATAGTTCTCCCAGTTCTCAAATAGGGGTTGGTTCTTTTAGGATCCTTACCCTATATATATATATATAGGATTAGGATAAAATAAGAATTATGTTGAGTTGTGATAACTATAGGAACTCACTTTATAGCCACACATTTTATTTATTGTGTAATGGATTTGTGGTTGTAATTAAACCAAAATAAAATATTGAATAACATATTAATTTTGTTACACCAGTGTAGTCATTTTGTAACCTCGGTGTAAGGATGACATAATTTTTTTTCATTTATTTTATATTTCTTAGTTAGCCATTTTTACAACCTTGGGTAAAAAAAATTTAAAAATTCGCATTTTACGTCGGATTGTTCACGGTTCTCACAACTGGAGTGAGTTCTCAACCCAACCCCACCATATATATATATATATATATATATAGGGAAAGGGTAAAACAAAAACAAGGTTGAGTTGAGAGAACTAAGAAACTCACTTTATAAGACATAGTTGAAACACACAGCTAAAACAAAACAATATAGAACACATGTTATTGGTATGGTGTTTTAAGTTTTTAAGCCTAAAATAAATTGTTTTGTGTTTTTAGTTGTTATGTTTGGTGTTATTTTAGCCTAAGTAATCCAAAATATCATGAATAGTTCCAAAAAAATGATGCCTACATATCAATTCTTAATCTTTCTCACACTTCTCACGAAATATGGCATTTGTATCCTAACCCACCATATATATAGGGAAAGGTTCAATTGAGAACTCATAAATAGGGAGAGAACTCGAGAACTCCTTAAACATAGAGGTATTATTGTCAACTATTTCAACAAACCTCATTAGCTAATATACAACCCCAAAAACTATATAGAACCATACACAATTTCTAATGTGCAGATTAGTGAACCAATCAAGAACATATATCGTATGATCATATAGCTCAAATCATCTATTCAACTCTTCTGCATTTGAATCGAATCAACATTCAACATAATCTATTAACAATGACGATTGAAGGTTTTTTTTTTAATCACACATATGTGTGTATGTCACGATTAATTGTATGATTTTGTTGTTGTTGTTGTTATTGTCTTGTTTGTTAATTAGGTCAAACATCTTCATCTAATTCAAAAAACTATACAATAAACGTGGATTCTTCATCACGTATGGAAGATAATCGAGGAAAACAACCTATATTGGTAGATGATATTGCTGAATCTACATCAAACATTGCTTCTTCTTCTACATGTATCAAATCCGCTTCAGATGATACAAATTTGTCTGGAATCGAACATAGAGGTATTTGATTCAATATATACGTACTACACATGTTCATTACATTTACTACGTGTCTATTGGTAGTTTTAAAAAACATATAGGTTTGTGTTTGTTTTTTAATTATGTACTACACATGTGCAATCTTTCTGTCACTGAACATAGAGGTACCTGATTCAATATTTAAGTTTGGCACATGTGCACTGCATTTACTACGTGTCTATTGGTTGTTTTAAACAACATATAGGTTTGTGTTTGTGTTTTTTTAATTACGTACTGCACATGTACAATACATCCGGATTGTTACTACTTTATTTTTTTCAAACATAGATCTATTTGTTAAAACATTATGTATTGCGCATGTGCACTACATTCGTTCTGTCATTCTTCATATGATACAAAGCTATGTGGTATTGAACATAGAGGTACCTATTCCACAATTTTCGTACTACACATGTGCACTAAATTCAGTTTGCGTTTACTGATAGTTTTACGCAACCTAGACGTATGTGTTTTTTTTTAAATTTACGTATTGTGTTTGCTGTATTTTTTACAAAATATGTACATGTTTTTAAATTTACGTATTGCACATGTGCAGTACATTCAGTTGTTTCTACTGCATTTTTTACACAACATAGAGGTATGTGTTCAAAATTTAAGTATCAAACATGTGCACTACATTCATTTTGCATTTACTGTAATTTTTACACTACATGTTTTATAATTCGCGCACATGTTCACAAATAATAATACAAATGTTTTTTTTAAATGCAGGTCGTGTATCCGGTTGTGTCTATATAACTCCTGGTGGAACCACCTATTGGGTACTTGAGTATTGGATTCGGATGATGTTGTAACATGTGACAAGTGCGGTCATAGAGGCCATAATAGGAGAACTTGCAAGGGTCAATCACAATAGAATGGAGTTAATAAAAAATAATATTTTATGAACATGTCTTTTGGATGATGTATGTTATGAACATGTCTTTTGGGTTATGTTTGTTATGAACATGATTTTATGATATTCGGTTAAGAACTTGGCTTTTTGCTATGTAATCAACTTGACGATTTTATGTTATGGCATTTATTACTTATGTAATGTTGTTTGTTTTGGTATGTGTTAAAAACTACCACAACAAAAAGTGTCGAAATGTATTAAAATCTGCAACCAAGAATGTACCGGCATGTGTTAAAAAACTGCAGCAACACTGTGTCATAAACTACAGCCGAAATGGGTCATATATTGCAGCAAAGAACTTCAGAAAAAGTATGCCGAAATGGGTCAAAAGCCGCGACAAAAAAACTGCAACAAAAATATGTCGAAATGCATAAAAAATGCAGCCAAGAAGGTGCCAAAATGTGTCATCATGAAGTGAAAATGGGTCATTAGGCAGCCAAAAATGCCACTCGAGTTTAAACAACCAAACTGATATTATCATGCCATTCGTTCATCCGTTAAACTTGGTACATGCATAAATTCAAAACACATATCCATTTATTATACATCCACACTTAGTACATAGGGAATTCATTGTAAAACAAATACACGATGAAAAGGTACCAACTAAACAAATTCAATCTTTTGTTCTTCAATTCCATAATCCTAGCTTGTTCTTCATGCCGCCTAATTTGAGATTTCCTTATCCTAGCTTGATAGTCATGGCTGTTAATCGATCTCAACAGACCTGGTATCACCTTATCAGATCCTCCATACAATGGAGTCTCAGGAAAACCCACAAACCCACTACTCATTCCCTATAGTACATTTAACATTCGATATAAAAGTCGCATTACACATTTGAAATACAGTTACATCAATAACATATGGTAGCACATGACAAACAAAACAACATATCATTTTAACATTAACATATCACAAATTAAATTATCACACATGTGTAATACATTATACATTTATAACACAAGTGTAGTACACTGCATACAAAGCCTATTCACATTAAACATTAACTAAAACAAGACTACCACACATATGAAATATAATTACATATATCTAAGATGTGCAACATATGACAAGTGCATCAGTCTAACTTAACACTAACTATCACTAATAATATTATCACACGTGTGTAATACATGTCATACAATGCCTGTCCGCGGTTAACATAATCTACACCAAGCATATTACACACGTGGATTACAATTACATCTATAACATATGTGCAACACATGACAAAAAAAACATAATCTTAATAAACACTATCACAAATTATCACATAACACATATGTGGAACATGACATACAAATAGTGTTCATAATTAACACTGGCTATAACAATCGCATTACACATATGATACATTTACATCTATAACATGTGGCAACACATGACAAACAAAACAGCATATCATTTTAACATTAACCTATCACAAATTAAATTATCACACATGTGTAATACAATACACATTTATAACACATGTGTAGTGCATTTCATACAAAGCCTATTCACATTTAACATCAACTAAAACAATCTTACTACACATATGAAATACAATTACAGGTATCATATATGTGCGACATATGACAAACAAATTAGTCTAACTTAACACTAACTATCACAAATTATATTATCACACATATGTGATACATTTTCACGATTATCACACATGTGTAATACATGGCATACTGGTTAATATTGCACATGACAGTCATATAACTATAACATCTGTGCAGTACATAACATACAGTTCAATTAAACATATATTACACATGACAAATCACGATATATATCGTTCGAAACCACTATTTAACTTATTTCACATACAATACATTGAACAATATCATTCGAAACTACATCGAACCATTATTTCACACAAAATGCCTGAAAATCGATGTAATACAAGTACAGATCGTTCTGGTGCATGCGTGTGTGACGCAGATAGTTCGAATGATAGAAGATACCTGATGTTGATGATCGATTGTTTGATGAATCAGTTTACTTGATGCATTTGATCGATTGTTTGATGGTTATCATGTTATATGAAGGATTGATTAAACCCTAGGTTTTCTCCATGTAGATTGATAGAGAGAGAGAGAGAGAGAAAAAAAAAGTGAACGGTATTCTTTTGTGAGATTTTGGAATGATGAAAGGATTAGAAAAATCTTTTTATAATTCCCCAAAGTACCCTTCCTTATTAAAATCCCATATATTTGTTGTTTTTATTTCATTTAATCACAACCATTGATCTAGTAAGATCAATGGTTATTATTTAGTTCTCGAGTTCTCTCCCTAAAATGAGTTCTCTATTGAACCATCCCGTATATATATATATATATATATATATATATATATATATATATATATATATAGTATAAGTATCTAGACAAAACTCTCCTTATAGTGAAAACCCTAAAAAACCCAATACATGGACCATATTAAGCCACATCACCTACTAATATTTTAATAAAAATGGTACAATTGTCATTTAATCTTTCCCCCCTTTTTTTCAATTTTTCAATCATCTCATATCCTTATATAATATCACATTCTCTCTCTTCTCATCAATCATCTTACAGACTTCCACCACCATAGAAACTCCATCATCTTCCACACCAGCAGCCACCACATCCAACCACCACTGAAACCACCACCACAACTACTACCGTGTTCCAAATTGTCTTCAACGAAACCGACGTCTCCACCATGACCCGTCCCCTCCACCGAAATGGACCTGCCCAAATCCATCGGACCACATACTTGCAGCTCGAAATATTATTACGGCTAAGGTATATACTCAGCCAGTTCTCAACATCACTTATCCCTCTATCCAGATCTTGAGAAAACACTTATCCTACCTTCAAAAATCAAGCGATGTGTTGTAGGTTGCAGAGAAGAATTATGAAAAAATACATAAAATTATTTTCATTTGAAATGTCTTCAAATACATAGACTTGACATGTTTATGTATTCGAAGTTAATATAAAAAGATAATGTTTATATTATAATATAATGATGTATTTGTATAGAACTAATTTGTTAATGTTCAGTCAACTCTGTGCATTTGAATTATTATAAAAAGGTAATGTTTATATTATAATATAATGATGTATTGTATAAAACCAATTTCAAATTGGTGGATCGTTTTGTTTGCATACCAAGTGTTTGATCAAATGCTTGAATGAAAAAAAAAACTTTTGTTAACCTTTTTTATTTTTTATTATTATTATTTTGTTTATGTTAGATTGTTATTGGATTGGGGACATGAGGTTGATAGATCATATGTGATTGATGAATAAACATGTAGTCTTTTATGTTAGTATATGCTAACACATGTTTTGATGTCCCATTATGTGTTTGAGGAGCCCAACTAACATGTGTTTATGTTCTAGTGTTGGTTTTCACGAGTAGGCTATAGGAAGAAGGCGACGTTGGTGATGTGGTTATGGTAAGTGATGGTTTTGATTTTTTAAAAATGTGGAAAGTGATGTTTTTTTTTATAAAGATTATAAATTTTTAATCTTTGGTGAATAGGGTGTTTAAATTAGCTTGATCAAATTGGTTTATGTTAGTATGTTAGAAGTTAATGGTGAATGTAAGGAAGGTAGTTATAAGGTCTTTTGTGTTTTGGATATATGGATGTCCATTTAAAGTTAATGGTGAATGTAGGGAGGGTAATTATAATGTCTTTTGTGTTTTGGATATATGCACTCCATGTCACACCCCGACAGCGCACAACAGAAAGCAAGTCATGAGGTAACGGAAGTTGTTACCATAAAGTTTAGCAACACACATATAGTTACGTATGGACATCTTGCAACCATCCTCTAGTTTAACATATTTTATTTTCATGGTCAGTGAAATTTGTTTAGAAACAAGAAAACATGTCTCACCAAGATGAAGCGAAAGTAAAAATTTCATTGTTTTACAAATTAAAGAAAACATAGTTTTTAAATATTAACGGTTCCAACATCATGTCCATAGTAGTGCCCTGCCAAACCCACTCTCATACCCCGAAGCATTAGTACCTGAAAAACATGCTTAAAAACATCAACAAAATGTTGGTGAGTTCACAGGTTTTATGAAAATAAACAAAAAGTTATTATTCAAAATGTACGTATGACCAAGTACAACTCAAAGAGAACCAAGTAGACTCGCGAAAATCTAACAAGGATGATAGTAACCTAAGGCTCCTAATCAAACCACAACTTTGTCTTCCCGAGGCTCAACCCTAATTAAAGAGGAACATTTTAGGTTATGGTTTCCCATAAGACCCACTCTACTGGTTAGGAAAGGGGCGTCAACCCAATAGATCTACTAACATAAACCACGGCTCTATACAAGAATTAATGATTAAGAAGTGCAGGGAAGTGTCTGTCCGGCGGGACTGACGAGGTACTCGCAGTAACAACTCGTACATGCCTTAGGCCATCATCAATTGTCCTAAAATTCTAGTCCTACTAATCATACACATTGTTAATCCCACGATATTAAAAACGTTCAAAAACATTTTAAAGAAAAGGGGCTGTGAAACTCACCTCAAACGTAGCAATTCACGTATCCACTAATCCAAACCACAATCCTTTTCTTACAACACCCTATAATCCGTAAAGCTAATTTAGCAACTATTCTATGTCTAATCAAGTCATTCACCAAACTTCCTTGACTTAGTTTAATCCCAAGGATTGAATTTCCATTAAGCCTTACCCTATCGACCCATTGGTGATTTCGACATTTGGTTAAGTTGTAGACCTCGTGTGCATGCATTTAGCGTTAATTTACGTATTCCTTATAATTGAACTTAGGTATTCACACAAACATCATTCCAGTATGAACTTCATATTCTCAACATAATAAACCTATCGTTTCATACACATCAACATAAACATACAAGGCACAATTGTACACATTCAAGCAATTTTCATACCAAAAAAGTTTCCAACACTTCATGTCAACTTATGGACATCCTATAAACTTAATTTAGATTTTAGGACCTGCATATAAACTACCAAACAAGACGAATTTGCTATTCTAATCCAGCCACAAAATCTATTCGTTATGCGCTCTAAAAGTCACGTTTCAGCGACTTTTATCGCATAGTTTTGCACTGTAAGCATTCGTTACTATGGTAAACATATTATACATCACAAATAATGGCTTTTATACACATTTAGACACCAAATAAGCTGTTTTACATCAGACCTAAATTTAAGTGTCCTAGACGTGTTAAACTTGTCGAAAACATGCGTTTTTACGCATCTTTTGCAATCATACCAAGATTTTGAATTTAGGCCTCTTATATATACTTTATTACACTTCATTTTATACTAATATAAGTTGCAAAAATATGTTTTTAATCAGTTTTGAAATATTCACTTCAAAAGCTCGTATTTTGGCGATTTAAGCCGAAAAACACGTTTTGATTGTACATGCAAGGTCTTCCAAGCGTGTAGATCCTATCTAAACTTGTTTTGCACTATTTTAAGATTATGAAAACCATCAAAACATTATCATGATCAGACCTTTATCTATGTGTAATATTATCTAAAACTCATCATCAAACATTTCATATATATGAACATATCACTAAAACAAACCACATTTCAATAATCTTACCCCTATACCATTAATCTAGACCATCAAGAACATTCGTTTATCATTTTATTTCAGATCCTAAACCCTTTCAAAAACCCTCTTGCATGATACAAAATTTAAAGGATCTAAGCATGATAAATCATCATACACAAAACAATCAATTCCTACATCTATACACACACACACACACATACGATTCATATATACACACACACACACATACATATATACCTCACGGCACATACACACATACACACATTTAATCACTATTTTCATTTTCTTTCATTCCCCATTGTTTAGTTTAGAAACCATCTTTAAAACCTTAGATTATTTGGTGAAAGCTTGATTAAAACTGAAAATAATAAGATTTATATTGAAGTTTTTGTTAAAGAACTTACCTTAGTGAAACTCTTGAAAAAGTGGGTTTCTCTCTCTAAAAATCTTTATATTCTTGAATGTTTTAGCCCAAAATCACCAATATGATCAATAGTCTTCATGTTCTTCTGTCCATTTTGTGATAATATGAACAAAAGATGAAGAATAGTGGGATATGGTGGCGGTTTCGGTTGGGAGGAAGAAGAAGAAGATGGATGGGTTGGTTTGTGTGGGAAAATGAAGGTCTAAGGGATTTGTGTTGTGTGTGTATTGGAATTGTGAAAGGGTGTGATATAAGTAATGATTAGAATTTAAGGGAAATAATAATAGTAGTAGTAATAGTAGTAATAATAATAATAATAATAATAATAATAATAATAATAATAATAATAATATAGTAAGGGTGGGGGGGTTCGACCGGTTTTGGGGGGGGGGGGGTTGGTATTATATTTTTTTTTATAAAAACCTATAACATAATACTCACATCTCACAATTTATAAAAACCTATATATATTATTTAGTTAAGGTTTTTACTCATTTGGTCAATAATAATATTCCCCACATACCAATATCCATTTTTAGCTAACTTGATTATATTAGAGGTTTTCCTACCATACTGGGTCTCAAATCCGCGTTAAAACTCTAAGACGCGTAATTAACAGACCTTAACGATTTTAAAACCACCAATTATAATCTTTATTTGTTTTAATAATATTTTCACTCATAAAATATTATTTCACGTCAAACCAAGCAAAACGGGTCAAAACTAGACTTTTCTAAAGTTAACCGGGTCGTCACCAATGTTCAATACGGTAATTTACCTATCCGTGATACGGAAACTTCTAAATCCCAATAACCTTTCCCAATATCTAAACTTTACTATCGCGTTTCTAAGGACTCTAATTATTACTAATTAAGTCTAACACGTAGCTTCTGATAATATTCTAATAATTATTATATTGTACGGGAATTAGCTGGATTTTTACCAGTTGTCACAGTCTCCCCTCGTTTAAGAAATTTCGTCCCTGAAATTTTCGTCTAGCCACTGCCAATTTCGGTTTGGATGAAAATAAATGAGGATACTTCTGTTTCATTTGATCTTCTCTTTCTCAAGTAAACTCGGGTCCACGCTTAGAGTTCCATCTAACCTTAACCAATTTAATATTGCTCCACCTCAGCTTCTGGACTTTCCAATCCGTAACCTCGACTGGTTCTTCGACAAGACGCAATTTGTCGTCCACATTAGTTTCCTCTGGCGGTATCACAAACATCTCATCTGATAAGCATTTCTTCAGGTTACAAACGTGAATCACATCATGAACTCCTGAAAGTTCTTGCGGTAACCTAAGTCGATATGCAACTGGGCCTACCCTTGCTATGATCTCAAACAGTCCAATGTAGCGAGGGCTAAGCTTTCGTTGCTTACCAAACCTAATAACCCCTTTCCATGGCGAGACTTTCAACATCACTCTGACTCCAACATGGAACTCCAAAGGCTTTCGTCTATTTTCCACATAACTTTTATGTCTATCTCTTGTCGCTTTTAACCTATCTCTGATTCGAAAGATTTTGTCCGTAGTCTCTTGGACTATTTCCGGACCAGTCAAATGTTTATCACCCACCTCTGCCCAACAGAGTGGGGAACGACATTTTCTACCATACAGTGCTTCAAACGGTGCGGCATTGATACTGGAGTGATAACTGTTATTGTAGGAGAACTCAACCAACGGGAGATGAGCATCCCAATTTCCTCCAAAATCAATCGCACAAGCACGCAACAAATCCTCGAGCGTTTGTATAGTCCTTTCGCTTTGAACATCCGTCTGGGGATGATAAGCGGTGCTCATATCCAACCGTATTCCTAAGGCTTTGTGTAACGATCTCCAAAATCTTGATACAAATCGGCCATCCTGATCGGAAATAATCGATATCGGTACACCATGCCTAGACATGACTTCCTTCAAATATATACGAGTCAACTTTTCAATATGATAATTTCCTATAATTGGTAAGAAATGTGCGGATTTAGTCAATCAATCGACAATTACCCAGATGGCATCATAACCGCTTGATGTCCAGGGCAATTTCGTAACAAAATCCATCGAAATACATTCCCATTTCCATTGAGGTATCTCCGGTTGCTGAAGTAATCCTGAAGGCTTTTGATATTCAGCCTTAACTTTCGCACATGTTAAGCATCTTCCAACATAAGCCGCTATCTTGCCTTTCATGTTCGGCCACCAATATTGTTCCTTTAAATCCTTATACATTTTATCGGAGCCAAGGTGTATCGGATACTTTGACTTATGGGCTTCATCCATAACCAATTCGCGCATACCACCCTTAAGCGGTACTCAAACACGATCCATAAAGTACATTAGTTCATCAGCTTTCGGACTCAACTCCTTTATCATCTTGTACAAACACTCATTCTTCAGATCCTCTTCCGTCAAAGCTTCTTGTTGTACTTCCCTGATTTGAGCTGTAAGGCTCGTATGGATTGTCATACCTAGTGCTCGAACGCGCAATGGCTTAACTCTTGCCTTTCTGCTTAAAAAATCGGCAACAACATTTGCTTTTCCGGGATGATAACGAATTTCACAATCATAATCATTGAGTAACTCTACCCACCTTCGCTGCCTCATATTAAGCTCTTTATGATCAAAGATATGTTGAAGACTTTTATGATCCCTAAAGATCGTACACTTGGTACCATAAAGATATTGTCTCCAAATCTTGAGATAAAAAATGACAGCTCCTAACTCCAAGTCGTGTGTCGTGTAATTCTTCTTATGTAATTTCAGTTGTCTCGACGCATAAGCTATGACCTTATTGTTCTGCATCAATACACATCCTAAACCTTGAGGTGAAGCATCACAATACACTACAAAACCATCGTTTCCATCGGGAAGAGACAGTATTGGTGCACTACACAACTTTTGCTTTAGAATCTGAAAGGCTTCCTCTTGTTTTTCAGTCCATTCATATTTGCGGTCTTTTTGGGTTAATAGCGTAAAAGGCTGCGCTATTTGAAAAAATTACCAATAAACCGGTGGTGATATCCCGCCAAACCCAAGAATTGACGTATCTCTGTGGGAGATTTAGGCACATCCCATTCCTTGATGGCCTCTATCTTCGCTGGATCCACTTCAACGCCTTTCTCGTTAATGACATGACCCAAGAAATGAACTTCTCGCATCCAAAATTTACATTTCGAAAACTTCGCAAATAACTTCTCGCTTTTCAACAACTCCAAAATAAGTCTCAAGTGTTGTTCATGATCTTCTTTAGTTCGCAAATAAATAAGTATATCGTCGATGAATACTATAACGAACTTGTCTAAATAAGGTTTACAAACCCTATTAATAAGATCCATAAACATTGCCGGCGCGTTTGTTAAACCAAACGGCATAACTAGAAACTCATAATGACTGTATCGCGTCCTGAACGCGGTCTTCGGAATGTCCTCCTCCACAATCTTCAACTGATGATAACCAGATCTAAGGTCAATCTTTGAATAAAAGATCGATCCTTGTAACTGATTGAATAAATCATCAATCCTAGGTAATGGATATCGATTTTTAGTAGTAAGCTTGTTCAACTCCCTATAATCAATACACATCCTAAATGTTCCATCCTTCTTCTTGACGAACAACATGGGTGCTCCCCAAGGAGAATAACTGGGTCTAGTGAAACCTTTATCCAACAATTCTTGAAACTGATTCGAATGTTCTTGCATTTCGGAAGGTGTTAATTGATAAGGGGACTTAGCGACTGGTGCGGCACCGGGCACAAGATCTATTCAAAACTCCAACTGCCTTGAAGGCGGTAATCCAGGCAATTCATCTGGAAATACTTCGAGATATTCTCTAACTACAGGGATCTCCTCAAGTTTCTTTTCCTCTGCCTTAGTGTTCACAACACTATCTATAAATGCCGGGTAACCTTTACGCAGGAAGTTTTGCGCCTTCATTACATTAATCAACATTAATGACCTCTTCTCAGACTCACCGTGTATGACTAAAATCTCATTGTCCAACACTGGAATACGGACTAAATTGTCACGACATACGATTTCCGCTCGATTATTTGATAACCAATCCATTTCTATTACTACATCGAAGCTTCCAATTTCTAGTAAAAGATCTATACTAAACACATGATTTTCAAGTTGCAAAGTACAACCTCTAATCACCTCACAAGCCTCTACCACTTTACCATTTGCCAATTCTATCGAATAGCTTTTATCTAATTCATTCGATTTCGAGCCTAGCAACGGTTCAAATTTCTTCGAAACAAAACTCATATCGGCGATGAATGTTTATTATTGACAAGAAACGTACCAGTCACCACTGTAGGATCCTGATGAGCCACGCCCGTATTCATCTCAAAATCTCTGCCCCTTGCATTCGTCCTACGAAGCTTCGGGCACTCCCTCTTAAAATGTCCTACAACACCACATTCAAAACAAACCTTGGTCGCTCTTGCCTTTATTTTCAACATCTAGAAATCTCACTCTGCATTTTGGGGCTGATTGTCCATAACGATCACATCTCTCACATATAACCACTTTGCAGTAACCAGGGGTATTACACTTTTGACACATCGGTGTCCCTCCTTCAACCGTCTTGCCCTCACCGGCATTCACAACATACAACTTTCCTGAATCACGATCCATCTAATAATATCTAACGGACCTTCAGCTCCTGAAAATGTACGAGGATGATAAGACTGGAATGTCTTATAAGTGCAACCTTGCTCTGGGTTTCCTGTTCCATTCGAATGCGTCACAGTTACTATTTGATATATGTTCAAAATAACAATTTTATGAAACATCAAAACCAATCTCAAGTGTCTTTACCTGATGAACTTCCAATATGGATTCTTTCTCCTAATCCACCTCCGGTTATTCCACGGCCTTGTGGTCCACTACCACCTGGTACGCCGCCTCCTGGTGCGCCACCACCTCTTACTCTAGCCGCATTGGCTTCATGCTGATCAAAAACGAAATTCACTTGCTGAGCTATCATCCTCGCCAACTGCTTAGGAGAAACGGGGAGTGAAGAACCTCCTACTTCTATGCTTGCTCTTGTAACTGGTGCCATAATCCCTTTTCTATATATTTCAGAAGTAAAATATACGTAAGAAACATGCTAATAACTTTGAGAACTAATCATGTTATGTATTAAGATCATTCCAAAATCACATTCATAACAACAAGATAATTCAAAAGAAAATCAGACACCATCAACGATCGATAACAGGATAAAAGATAACAACCAAAGCTAAATAAAAGATAATAACCATGGTTAACTTGCTTCCATAGTTATATGTCATCATAACTTCAAAATACATCATCGGACAACTTGTTCATTGTTTACGAAAGATCATACAACCAAACTATATAATGTTTCAGGAGATCACATTAAACAATGTGGTGCATTAACCACCATCATGACAAGTTTATCCAATAAAGCTACCAAAATACAGGGCCTAACATGCCCAGGATCAAACATCACAACCACATGAATCACGGGGTCTTGCCCCCACGTAGGATAGAAGCCATGAATACCAACACAACCATCGCTAGTGCCATAGCAGCACTGTATCTCTCCTCTGCAGCTACCAACTGCTGCTCCATCCCAATCATGCCAGCTTCAGCCTCCTCTATCTTGGTCTCTCTCACAGCAACTTTCTTCTTTGCTTCCAACAAATTCCCCTGTGCCACAAGAAAACCAGAATCTAACCTCTCAATCCGTGCCAACAAGCGATCTCTAGCCTGAGTGTTAGTAATAGAATACTCCTCAACAGATGCCATCCTATCATCCATGCCATCCATGGAACTAACCCGACCATCCAAAGTCACAAATCGCTCACGAAGCGACTCAAACCTATCACACATACCATCCATCCTTTGATCCGACCTACCCATCCTATGGTGCAAAGTGTATGCCCTCCTATCTAATGACACATATCTGCTCTGAAGTGTAGTAATCTGGTGCTCAGTAAGGGCTCCACGTGCCGCCAACGTAGCTACAGTACGCGCTACTGGCTCACCCGTCAATACTGGTACACTTGCAGTAGATGAGGACTCACCTTGCTCATATGCCCGGGGTATACCCTCAATCTCTGCCCAATCAGTCAACTTCTTGGTCATCCATTTCCAACAGTCCAACTCGATCTTTCTAATCTTGCAACTCGATGAAGACTGTCCCTCAGTACCCAATGGCCTCTTGCGTATAGGCGACGCATTAGTAGGTGGGGTACTAACATCAGGAACTCCAGATTGTGGCCTAACGAATCTAAACATAGCGAATAAACCATCATTCCGGGGCTCAAAAGGTAACATAAATGCAAGTATGGGCTCTCCGGTATAATGTGCTACGACAACAGGCTCTGGGTCAACAGCAGGTGCAACTAAGGGCTCTACAATAGCAGGTGCATCAATCAAAGGCTCAACATCAGCCGGTGCTACCACTACCTCTGGCTCAACAATAGCGGGTGCTACCAAAATCTCTGGCTCAACTATAGTGGGTGCTAACACAGGAATATATGGGTCCTGCAAAGACTCACTAGAGTCGATAGATGAGTACGGCTCTGGTGGATACTCCGACTCACTCTCGGTGCTGGACAAGCTGATACATGACGAAACCATGATCTGTGACAAGCAGTGTTCTTACTAAATAAGTATATAATTATATAACATAATTAATCACGTATACACAAATAATACTCATCATAAGAACGTAACTATTCTTAGTATTATTCCCAAGGTACTCTACATGATGCATACTAAGTCTTAAACTATTTCACAATTATTTGAGAGCGTTCATGGTTATAGCATAGACCTAAAAGTTCTTAATTGTCTATAACCATCGCTCTGATAACAAATTCTGTCACATGCCGACATCGCACAGCGGAAAGCAAGTCTTGAGGTAACGGAAATTGTTACCATAAAGTTTAGCAACACACATATAGTTACGTATGGACATCTTGTAACCATCCTCTAGTTTAACATATTTTATTTTCATGGTCAGTGAAATTTTTTTTAGAAACAAGAAAACATGTCTCATCAAGATGAAGCGAAAGTAAAAATTTCATTGTTTTACATATTAAAGAACACATAGTATTTAAATATTAACGGTCTCAACATCAGGTCCATAGTAGTGCCCTGCCAAACCCACTCTCAAATCCCTAAGCATCAGTACCTGGAAAACATGCTTAAAAACATCAACAAAATGTTGGCGAGTTCACAGGTTTTATGAAAATAAAAAAAAAGTTATTATTCAAAATGTACGTATGATCAAGTACAACTCGAAGAGAACCAAGTAGACTCGCGAAAATCTAACAAGGATGATAGTAACCTAAGGCTCCTAATCAAACCACAACTTTGTCTTCCCGAGGCTCAACCCTAATTAAAGAGGAACGTTTTAGGTTATGTTTTCCCATAAGACCCACTCTACTGGTCAGGAAAGGGGCATCAACCCAATAGATCTACTAACATAAACCATGGCTCTATACAAGAATTAATGATTAAGAAGTGCAGGGAAGTGTCCGTCCGGCGGGACTGACGAGGTACTCGTAGTAACAACTCATACACCTGCCTAAGGCCATCAATTGTCCTACAATTTTAGTCCTACTAATCATACAACACGTTAATCCCCCGATATTAAAGACGTTCAAAATCATTTTAAGGAAAAGGGGCTGTGAAACTCACCTCAAACGTAGCAATTCACGTATCCACTAATCCAAACCACAATCCTTTTCTTACAACACCCTATAATCCGTAAAGCTAATATAACAACCATTCTAAGTCTAATCAAGTCATTCACCAAACTTCCTTGACTTAGTTTAATCCCAAGGATTGAATTTCCATTAACCTTTACTCTATCGACCCATTGGTGATTTCAACATTTGGTTAAGTTTTAGACCTCGTGTGCGTGCATTTAGCGTTAATTTACCTATTCCTTATAATTGCACTTAGGTATTCACACAAACATCATTCCAGGATAAACTTCATATTCTCAACATAATAAACCTATCGTTTCATACACATCAACATAAACATACAAGGCATAATTGTACACATTAAAGCAATTTTCATACCAATCAAGTTTCCAACACTTCATGTCAACCTATGGACATCCTATAAACTTAATTTAGATTTTAGGACCTGTATATAAACTACAAAGTACATAACCCTCAGCCAATGACCATACTTTTAAAGTCTATACAATATAATATTTTAACAAACATTCCATACAATGATTCATTGGCGACCGTAAGATATGTGTTGCGAACATATTTCTCAACCTCCTGAACACCCGCCAGCTTCTTTGCGCCATTTGTGCTGAAGCTGGCGTCAAAACGTCCCCCCTTGCCTATGAACTTTTCCATATGTCGTATCAAGAACACCCCACAGTCATCAACGTTGTTACGTGTTGCCCAATCAATCTTCTCCCTTTGTATCCTTAGCTCATTGATTATTTCAGCTTTCGGGTGCTTGACTTCATGTAGATACTTCACCAGCATATCCTTCTGGTAAATAAATTAACACATGTTAGGAATAAATTAACACATGATAACCAGCAACTAGCACTTGTTAATCAGAAAAATAGCAGCATGTGTTGAATAAAAATGCATTGTTAATAACCAACTTACAATCTTGTATGGGGTGTCTTTCTCAAAGTACTTGTCGCTATCCACAATTGGAACCCCCGTACCTTGGAGGGCTGTAGAGGACACTCAATCATACCTTTCTTGTCAGATGGTCTAGCCATATCTTCACACACTAACCTTTTGCCTGTAACAAACACATGTTATTATAGTTAGACAAACAGTCTATCAAAATGGTCAATCTTAACAAAATGATAACACATGTTAAAGCTAAGTAGTGGTGATGCAGGAGATAGTTAAGCTTACCCTTATTCCCAGATGTTCCAGGCGGATGCGCTGAACGTTTGTCTGTAACACAAGTTATTATAGGTAGTCAAAAAGAGTATACAATAGTTAAGCGTACCCTTATTCCCAGATGTTCTAAGCTTACCTTTCTTGCCAGATGGTCCAGCCATATCTGCTCACACTAACCTTTTGCCTATAACACATGTTATTGTAGTTAAACAAAGAGTCTATCAAAATGGTCAATCTTAAGAAAATGATAACACATGTTAAAGCTAAGTAGTGGTGATGCAGGAGATAGTTAAGCTTACCCTTATTCCCAGATGTTCCAGGCGGAGGCGCTGAACGTTTGTCTGTAACACAAGTTATTATAGGTAGTCAAAAAGAGTATACAATAGTTAAGCGTACCCTTATTCCCAGATGTTCTAAGCTTACCTTTCTTGCTAGATGGTCCAGCCATATCTGCTCACACTAACCTTTTGCCTATAACACATGTTATTGTAGTTAAACAAAGAGTCTATCAAAATGGTCAATCTTAAGAAAAAGATAACACATGTTAATGCTAAGTAGTGGTCAATCAATGATACCTTTCTTGCTATATGGTCCAGCTATATCTGCACACAACAACCTTTTGCAAACCTTTTTTCTCTGTTAACACCGGCCATCCTCTCCCACCGTCTCCAGTCACCTTCTAACACCTCGGATAATATCTTCACAATCAAACCAAAACCCACTTCAATTTTTTATATAAAAATAATAACTGAATAAATGAAAAGAAAAAAAAAAGAAAAACCTAGATCAAAATCTGGGTTATCAGAAACCTACATGCTCACCCAACAAAAATCCAGATCAAGAACACATACATACCTGATTAAATTGAAGATCATCACTAGTAGCCACCAGATTTTGAAGGTAGGGTTCTGCCTCTATGGACTCAGGGGATCGAGATGTGTGAGAGAGAGAGAAAAGGAGATGAGAGAGGAGATGGAGTTGGGAGGAGATGGAGATGAGAGAGGAGTTGGGAGGAGATGGAGATGATAAAGGAGAAAGCTAGAGGGAAAAGATGATGATGATTGATGGAGAGAATATGGTTATAATAATATTATCTTCCCAAAGCAAGTTTACCATTATACCCTTTTTGTACTATATGTATTATAACAATAATATTTCAAACCCAAAAGTCTTCAAATTGATCTCATCCATTGATCACATGGAATGGATGGCTAGGATAGGGTTTCCAAGGTTTTCACTATAAGAAGGGTTTCCTATATATCACTTCCCTATATATATATATATATATATATATATATATATATATATATATATGTATATATATATATATATATATATATATATAGGGTATGGATCCTAAGAGAACCAACCTCTATTTCAGAACTGAGAGAACCATTCTGGACCACACATTTTTATAAAAAAATTATATATTTCTCTTAATCCCACGATTTTATGCAAGAAAAAAAGCTAATTTTTTTCATTTATACATGTGTATATTGCATTATAAATATGTGTATATTACAATTATACACATGAGTATATTGAAAAAAAAAACTATTCTTGTATAAAAAGCAGAGATTAAATCAAGAAAAATGTCTTAGAGAAATGTGTGGTCCAGAATGGTTCTCTCAGTTCTCAAAACATGATCATAACAGGAAACACCCTTTTTACTGGAAACGAATTATAGATTGATATGACAGATGTTTTACAAGACGATTCGCAAGGTTTTTTTTTAGTTAGTATGTATCTGGCGCTTTTTTTTTTCCAATTTTTGTAAGGTAATTGTTTTCTTTGTTGATTTGTTGATAATTCTACTTGTTCATGTTAGGTGTTTTATCATAACATCAGTAGTGTTTTATCAATAGTGTTTTTATCATAACATCAATAGTGTTTTATCATAACATCAGTAGTGTTTTATCATAATATCAGTAGTGTTTTGAAGTATAACATTTCAAAACAGGTTAACATCAATAGTGTTTTATCATAACATCAGTAGGTATTTTATCATAATATCTCCTTGCATTTCTGAAATGTTTGAGTTTGTTTTCCAAATAGAGAGGAGAGATAATGTTGGTAGCATGAAATTAGGAGATGAGAGAAACAGTTTCCATAATACATTAACACAATGACATTCATACCCTCAATTAAAACACTTGTTAGTACATGATGTCCCTAGACTAGTATATAGGATGTTTGGACGTATTTCGGGGTGTTTGGAGAGGTTTATAAGCGTTTTTGGGTGTGTTAGAAGCTGAAGGTGATTGCAGGTTGGGATAGGCGATTACAAGCTATCCTCTATCTCTGTACACGTGATTGGGAGCCTATCCACTATTGGTTATAGGCGATTAGGGCCTAATTGCCTATAGCTATATGTGGTATAGCTGCCTAATCGCCTTCAGGGGTCTGCACGTATCCGGGATGTATAAATAGGCCCAATCACACCCTAATCATTAGTTCTTGCCACACACACTCTCCAAACACCCTCCCCAGGTCTGAGATTGCTTGGTTTGATCATTGTAACACTCGTGCTCTGTTTTAATGAGAAAAACTTAATCTTTTGACCAGTTTGTGTGTGATAATTACTCGTTTATCTTTGTTTCAAGTTTGTTTCTGTTATTAGAACATATTCAAGGGATTCCGCACCTTGAATATAACCCTCGTGATTGTCGGTTGAACCGTTCGTCGATCCTACAAGTGGTATCAGAGCCGAGGCTCTTATCACGAGCATTTTAATAACGAAAACGAGTGAAAACAGGTGGGTCTTAGTGTAAAAGTTGTGATTTTTATCCAAAAACCTGTTTGAACTTTGAAACTTTGAGTTTTTGTTAAAAACCCATGTTTTTCAAAATCTTATTGTGTGTTTACGGTTAAAAACGTGTGTTTTTTATCAGGGTTTGTTCTAAAACTGTTTTGGAAACTTTTCTAATCATTTGGGATTAAAACACATTGTTTTGGATAAGATTGAGGCAAAAATGGTGGTTTTTGAGCAAAATTGTGGCTGCGGATTAGATTAGGCGATTACGCAGACCTAATCGTGTCATGTTATATGCGATTACAAGTTGTAATCGCCTATAACTCTCTGTTGACCAACTTTTGTCAAACTTGTGTTCGATTTTGTCCGTTTTATGCGTTTTGACTTGTTTGTGATAATTTTGTCGTGTTTTGTGCTATAGAAACATGCAGGACGAAACATCTGCTCGCCACAACTGCTGTGCCTTTCTCGGACCCATTAAGAAGGCAAATTGCAAAACGTTCGAAGGCGTTATAGAGTTTCCAAAGCGCTCCAAGATAAACTTCGCCATATCTGAAGGGTATGCTGCGTACAAGAACATCCTGCTAGAATTCTACCAGAATGCGATGGTCGATGTCAAGTCTAATCCTATTGTTATCACAAGCACGGTGCAACGGAAAGACGTGATGATCACTAAAGATATGGTTCGGGAGATTCTCAAGTTCAGGGAAAACAAGGATGATCCGATTGTGTTCGATTCGATTCTGATACGAGGCGGCTTTCTCAGAATGAAGTATGCAGGCGATGTGAGAGCACAGAAGATGTTGCAGAAGGGAAATCTACCGCCAGAATTGAAGTATCTTACTCATGTGGTCTTAAAGTGCATCGGTCCACATAAGGGAACGTTCGATGCTATTCGAGACACCTTGGCTTCAGCGATAGTGGCTTTATCCCTGAACAAGCCCTTCAACTTCTCCGGTATGATCATGCACCATCTAAAGGAAGTCATATTGCAGAAGACGACAAAGAAACCGTTTATCGTTTATCCTCGCTTCCTGCAAATGATCATTGATAGTCAGATTCCGCATTTGGCAAAAGATCCTGATCAGCTTATCAAAATCAACGACATAGACGAGGTAGAGTTGAACAGAATGTCGTCATACAAGAACAAGCCAAAGTCTGAATATCCTCCAAGTCGACGTTTGTATGGTCTTTTGGCGAAAGAAGATTATGAGTCACCACCAGGAAACAGGTGGAGACACGATGACAGTGAATCTGAAGACGACATTCTTATCCACAAACAAGTATTCAAAGACGGTGATAACATTGGAAGACAGACAGTGGAATTGGGAGTTAATGTTCCGGGCAGTACTGCGGATGCAGAAATTGCACATGATGATGATATGTTTGATCCGGAGTCTCTTGATACTAGTGAACCCTCCAATGCAGCCAATGGAAAGACACAGATTGAAGAAGAAGGCCTTGTTAACATTACTGATGAAGATGATGATGACTCAGAAGATACTGATGATGACTATCCTGATACTTTTGCCGAGAAACAAGAGAGGATAAAGAGAAAGTTATTTGAGGAGAAAGCTCGCGCAGCTGAGGCGAGAGCTCTTGCTGAAGATCCCACGTTTACTGTGGAACAGGGCGATATAGTTGCAGAAATAGATGCAGAGCTCAGCACTCCTCCTCCTAAGAGACATAAGACAAAACCAACGAAAGATATTGGTCGGGGAAAGAAGAGAATGGCACAGAAACAACTTCAAGCTGAAAAGACTCCTAAGAGATCTGTATCTAGACGTGCTACTCTAAATCTTTCAGAAACTTTTGGAACTCCGTCTTCCCTGGCAGGAACAACAACAACTACAACAGCCACAACAACAACAGCAGCAGCAACCACTTCAGTTCCCACATCTTCTAGTGCAGCTATGCCTGCAAGAGTCCGGTAATCTTCACTGAACAAGTCTCAGTTACCGTAGCAGCGACAAGCTCTCAGATTGTTTCTAATCCAATAGGTGACAAGATTCGGAAGCTAAGACATGATGCTAGACCGTCAACTTCCAAATTTACTGATCAGCCGACTTCTTCCTCAGCATCTGCATCGAATGAACAACTTCAGCGCAAAGTCAGCGAATTAACTGCTATAGTTGCTGCACAAGCGCGTGAGATGGCTGAGTTAAGAACCAAGAATGCAACTATTGAAGAAAATGAAACGGTGATGCTAGAACTGATCGGTGAGATAATTCAATCCAACAAAGAGCTGCAAGCGACTGTCGACGCGCTTACACTGTCAAATCAGCAGATCATTTAATCAAATCGGCAGCTCATGGAATCACACCAGCAGCTGATACAGTCAAAGCAAAGCACTTTGGAGAGACTTACAGGTGTTGAATCCAAGTACAACCAACTTCAACTTGCTAATGTCAACAATGAGCGAAGAATCACCAGATACAAGAAGCAGAACACAAAACTGAGGACTAGGGTGAACGAGTTAGCTGGAAACTCAACCTAGACTCACTGGTGGTGGAAGTTCAGAAGTTGGGGCTAGTGCTAGTGCTGGTAATGATGATGATGAAGAAAGTGACGATGAATAAGATGATGACGAGGACAACAGTGAGGATGAATCGGATGATGATGATGATGATATTGGTAAAGGTGGTGGTGGTGGTGATCCTGGAGCCACAGGTAGTGGCGGATCATCAGCTGGATCTGGGTCTAGACGTACCAAGAAGAATCATGACAGACAAGGCAATGATCCCGAAGCAGGTTCTTCTGCTCAGGGGGAGCCAGGGCCTGTGAAAGACAAGATTCAGCAACTGCGGGAGTCAATGAAGAAAGCCGTAGTTCCAGTCGAGTTTGTAGAGCCTCTGAACTGCTATTTCGCGTATGATGATGAAGGCAACTTACACCCTCCTCCTGTTACTCCTGAATATGACTTAGAAGAAGGTGAGATACCTCCTGGGATGACATCAGAGGATATGGAAAAGGTGTACGGCTTCGCACGCGGAGAATCTTCCGGTGCAAGTCAAAGTACTCCACCAGAGATGCATCCAGAGAACAATGAGGTTGATCTAGAAGAAGGAACTAGTGTGCCAACTCCAGAGTATGTTGTAGATGATTCGGGCACTGGAATTCCTAATATTTCTGAGGAGTTGATACATGAGGCTGAGGAAAAGCTAAAGACTGATTCTGCTCCTGTTCCTGATGAAGTGAAAGAAAGACAAAACAAGATCAGGCAGAAACATCCTCAATGGTTCAAACCTGAAGAGAAGAAGAAAAATCCTAAGCGGCGTCTGTCTTCAAGAAGCGTTTGTCGAAGATGTCAGGTAATGTGATTAGCTGGGCTTACGTCATTCACACCAAGATGCTTGGAGTTAAATGGCAGGAAGGTCTATTGTACTTTGAACCTTTTCAGAAAGTTCTCAGTCTACTCTTCAAGGTTTCTACACCAAGTTGAAAAGAGAAAGTGAGACGGGATGGGATAAACTTGAGCCTCAGTATCCAAAGTCATACAAGACAGACAAGATTCATCCGGTAACGAAGAGTCCAATTTGGGAACATAAGATCAAGCCACCAAAGTGTGTATCGAAGATTCCAATCGTCCCAGTTGAACAAAACTTCTCCTCAAATTCTACTATTGGCACTATGATGCAGCTACTACTGAGGCAGTGATCGTCTTGAGCATCTCTCCTAAACCTTGCAGAAAGATCAGAATTTGGGACCCGATGTGGCTTATCAACTGTATGGAGAAAGAAAGATGTGGAGACGCTTTACCTGTATCCAATCCAGCATTTACCAGACGAAGCAGATCAAGCAATGAAGTTTCAGAGAGTGATTCGCTTCTGTTATGCCAACAAAGTTCACGCTGGATGCGACTGGTCAAGACTTACAAGGATCAGGACAATGTCAAGCTGAAGTAAAGACTGAAGATGCTGCTAGTTATGTTATGTTTGTTTTCTGTTTTTCGAGTCTGTAAAGTTATTTTGCTTTGTTATAAACGTTGTCTTCTGAAGTCTCTGTACGTATACTAGCCTGGTCCAAGGGGGAGTCTGTTAGTACATGATGTCCCTAGGCTAGTATATAGGATGTTTGGACGTATTTCGGGGTGTTTTTGAAAGGTTTATAAGCGTTTTTGGGTGTGTTAGAAGCTGAAAGCGATTATAGGTTGGGATAGGTGATTACAAGCTATCCTCTATCTCTGTACACGCGATTGGGAGCCTATCCACTATTGGTTATAGGCGATTAGGGCCTAATCGCCTATAGCTATATGTGGCAGTGTTGCAGAAGGCGGCCGCCTAGGCGCTAGGCGGTACCAAAACTAGAATTTAGCCCTAGTCGGATTCCTGGGCGTTTTGGCCTTTAGGCGGCAGTTAGGCGGAGCCTAGGCGGGCCTAGGCGGTCCTAGGCGGTGGTATTTTTTATTTTTATTTTTATTTTTTATAAAATTTCTATGTATTTCTAGGTATTTCTATATTATGTGTATATATCTAAGTATTATGTGTATATATCTTAACATATTTTAAAAAAAACCACCTAAATTTGTGTGTTATATATAAAATATGTATAAAATACCAAAAACGCCTAATCCGCCTAATTTTCGCTTAGTCCCGACTTGTCCCTAGGCTGGACCTCACCGCCTGCCTAGCGCCTAGCGCCTTTGCAGGCTTGATATGTCGTATAGTTGCCTAATTGCCTTCAAGGGTCTGCACGTATCCAGGAGGTATAAATAGGCCCAATCACACCCTAATCATGAGTTCTTGCCACACACACTCTCCAAACACCCTTCCCAGGTCTGAGATTGCTTGGTTTGATCATTGTAACACTGTGCTCTGTTTTAATGGGAAAACGTCAATCTTTTGACCGTTTGTGTGTGATAATTACTCGTTAATCTTGTTTCAAGTTTGTTTTTGTTATAGAACATATTCAAGGGATTCCGCACCTTGAATATAACCCTCGTGATTGTCGGTTGACCCGTTCGTCGATCCTACAACACTTAATGGACGATCTTACCCTCAATTTCTATAATACATTAAATAGATTCTAAACACAACCATATTTTTAATCTCCACCATTCATCTCTATATCCAATGGATGAAAACACTTCCTACACAAATCAATTTTCCTATAGGAACCCTACCCCTATATATATATATATATATATATATATATATATATATATATATATATATATGTATGTATGTATGTATGTATGTATGTATGTATGTAGCTCATGTTATCAACCTCAATAAGGGGATCGATACGTTAGATCTATTTGGGTAAAAAAATTTCAGATCTAAAGATAGAAAAGGATTAACATTGATCTGTTTGGGTAAATTGTTTTCAGATCTAAAGATCAAGATTTGTACAATTTTTATGGAGATCTAGATCTGTTTAGGTAAATTGTTTTCAGATCTAAAGATCAAGAGCTGTACAATTTTTCTATCGTTTTGATAAGTTAATGTATCTTTTTGAAAATTTAGGAGGTATAAGTATGTGAAACCGACTCCTGTTCAAGACATGCGATACCGATACAATTTTTCTATCTTTTTGAATATTTAGGGGGTGCAGTATGATTCTTTCCACATTTTCATCTAGGTGTGTTTCTTTGTTGAATAATCTATTTAATCATTGTCTGTGTGTTTGATTCCAGTATAAAAAAGAAAGATTGAAAGACTGAACTCTAAGCTGTACATGGAGAACTGTCTGATAATGCAAGAGAATGAGAAGCTAAGGAAGAAAGCACATTGGGTTTTCGTATGTATCTTGTCTTGTTACAACGTGATATATTTTTTTAGTGAAAGATGTTTTTTGTATATAACATGACTTGTTACAATGTAAAAATTATTAACATTACTCTTTACAAAATAAAGTGGGTTTTGTGTATTGTAACATTTATAAAATATATAAGTTGTAACATTTTGTAGATACTAACAAAAGTTGCAACATACTAGGACTACAACTCCAAGTTGTAACATAATAACAAAAACTGTAACATGACAAAGTACAGGTTGTAACACAATAATAAAAATTGTAACTTGCAAACAAAAGTTGTATGTCACACCCTCAATTTCCACGTGCGGGGTTTTACCGCGAGGCGCGTGACACACCAGGATCTCAGTCAACGATCACAACAAACATTCAACAAACATGCATTCATATATAAATATATAACCCAAAATATCATGCTTTGAGCCGTAAACCAGTAGCGGAAGCATTTCTGGTTTACAACCAAAAGACATATTAAAGTTTACAAAACATTGTTATACGTTTCAAAATATTAGACGCTGTGCAAGACTCCGTGCGCCTAGTCCAATGACTGCTACCTTAGCGACCTGAGAAAACATGCCAAAAAGATGTCAACATATAATGCTGGTGAGTTCACAGGTTTTCTTTTATAAATGAGTTTTATAAGTCCAAAGATCATATCCGTTACTACTAGGTTATAAGAACGTTAGCTAGACGTTTAGTGGTTTTTACTACTACGGTTGGGAACCCATTACTGAACATGAACCAAATGATGAAACCAGCCCAGATGACTGGGTTACCGATGCCTCGATAACCCGATAGTTAGAGACAACATGCACCCGCCCGGCATCCCCGCCGTCGGGTGGGGTTTGTGAGGCCCAATAGATCTATCCACATCTCCCTCGTTGTGTTTCCAGCACATTCATGGTTTCCCCCTGGGACTTTCCGAAAAGACCGTATAGTATCATAAAGTAACCATAGTATAACATGACCTTTAATAAATAAGTAAGTAGCATGTTTCTCCCCCTGGAAATAAAACAGTAAAAGCGGGGGCTGTGACACTCACCTTAGGTTGCGTTACTTGAAAATAGTTAAGTAATTATGCTATGATAGCCCCAAATAGCGGCGACCTATCATAAGATATGTATAAGTATCCGGACTAATAACCCGCAGGTTAACTAGTCCCCGAATGTCCAGACCATAACCATAGACGCTTGAAAACACTTTTGACTGATAAACCGACCGTGCCAGACAAGACCCGACATCCCATTGGTGACCCGACATTCCATGTGTTAGCTAAATGCAAAGTACCATGCAACATATGAAGTTTAACACTTAGCACGCGTGAGAGTTCACCTAGTCTAGCATAACGCATGTTTAACGTACAGTTGAGTCCGAACACGTGTTACCAAGTCATATGGCATGTCCCGGGGTTCCTATCATGTTCCTAGATGTCAAATCATGCTTCGGGATGCCAAAATACGCTTACAACAGCAGTACACGCGATTAGGAATTTAGCATGCAATTAGGAAAAGTCAACATGTGAGTAGCCAAGGTCAACAGGCGATTAGGGGCCCAATCGCCTGTTACTTCAGGCGATTAGGGTCCTAATCGCCCTTTAACATCCCTAATCGCCCCCTGCATCTGGCGATTAGGATTCCTAATCGCCTGCTGCAGCTGTGCAACGGATTTTCGCGCGTTTAACCCTCCAAATCAGATCCGAAACATGCAAAAACACCCAATATCAAACCTAAACCATTTACCAACCCATTTCAAGCAAAAACCCCCAATTTATTACTGATCTAACATCTTTTATGCAATTATTTCCAAAAATGGCAAAGTACTAGGTTTCACCAACCAACCTTATCTTTCCTTAAATGGAAACAATCAGATTTCATCTCCTACAAGTTTGCAAATCATCATTCCTCTGATTTAACACCTTCCTAGTGTAAATTCTAACAACATTGCATCATTAATTACACCATAATCATCCTAGATCTTCAAGAACATCCAAATGGGTCAAAATGCACATTTTCATCAAAACACAACAACAATAGCTCAAACTCTTAGATAATCATCCTAATAACCTCTACATAACAGAAGTACAATCATTTCATGGAAACATTCATGTTATAAACACCAAGAAGATCAACATATGCATGTAAACTTCACATATAGCAAGTATTATGGTGTAGACTTGTTTTAGGACTCTTTTCAAAGGGTTTTAAAGACACAAACTTAGCAAAACAAGGTCTGGACCTTTGGGGAACCATAATAACAACTTTACAAAGGTTAGAGATGAAGAACACACCTTGGATTTTGTTAAAGAAAGGTTGTAAGCTTGGAAATGGTGGTTTTTGTAGCAAATCAAGTTCCAGAGGTGTTCTAGGGTGTGTGGGTGGCTTAGGATCAGTTAGGGTTGCTCTAAGGGTGTTTTGGCGAGTTAAGGGTTCTATTTATAGGTGTTTTGACCCGAACACAGTAGTGCAGGCGATTAGCAGACCCTTGCAGGCGATTAGGGTCCCAATCGCATGATACATCAGGCTATTAGGGCCTAATCGCCCCCTGGGCCATCCCAATCGCCTATAGACAGGCGATTAGGCACCCTCCTGATTCCTAATCGCCTGTAACCTTCCAGATTGGGTTTTCGGCGCGTTAAACACTATTTTAACACATATAAACACGTATTAACATACCAACAAGTCACGTAATGATTATAAACACGTAATGCATGATAACTAACACATTTACATCCGTTCACCAATTCCGGGACTCGTGACTTGCGTGTGTGTGCTAAACCCGGTGATTCCCCGAATCACCAATCCTCGTACACATGGTTATGGACCCGACTCCCGATGATCCCACGGATCATCGTAACGACTCCCGATGACTCCCTAGAATCATCATAACGACCCGACTGATTTAGTTAAGTATGTAATAAGTATGACTCGCTAAGGTAGACTTACTAGTTTAGTCGACGTTACTAACCTGAGTTTGCCGGGTGTCACATTGTAACACAGTATATGTTAGTTTTATGCAGCAATAGATTTGGATGAGGGAAAGAGAAAGTTACTAGACGAGGGAGAGAGAAATGAATAGATCTTGAAATTTTTTAGAGATATTGGGATGAGGGGGGAGAAGGTGATTAGATGTTTTGTAGGAGACAAGATGGTTGCTTTATTATAAAACATGATTTTCCCATTCTACCCTTCTCCATACTAGAAACAAAAAGGACATGTTCTTTATTGTAATAAAATAATCATGATGAATCTAAACCATAGATGGTTGATGACCAACGGTCAGCATACGGTTTCTAGAGTTTCTATAACTCAAGTGGGTTTCTAATATATCCAAACCCTATATATATATATATATATATATATATATATATATATATATATATATATATATATATAACTAGTGGGGAGCCCGCGTGATGCGGCGGGTGCACATTTACATATTTAAATATAATTGTGTAGTTGGTAATTCGGCTGGATAATATGCTAAAAAGCTAGTCGCCTTAATGGGTACCCTTGATCCACCACCACCTACAACATACGATGGTACAATAAACCTAAACTCAATAAACGAATGTCCACTTTTATTTTCATTTATTCGCAGTCAACGTATGCCCTTATGCATATATTTGAAACAGTTAGGGAACACATACACTACAAAATAGGAATGCACTAATTCTTAATAATTGTCAACATATTGTCCATTACTATATGATATTTATTATCTACTTATCTATAAATAGGCATTTCAAACTAAAAATACTCATATGATGCTTCATATATGGAGTCAATTATATCTAAAGACACTTTATCAAAATCGAAGGAACTAAACTTACAGTGTTGTCACACTTCTTCAGCGTAGTCATGCCCCTTCTTTGTTGCATATACAACCTTCTTTCTCCATTTCCCAAGCACATCCTTCGTTGTATCAATTGTTCTAAAACAACATGTACACAACCATGGAAACTTCATAATTCACGTAAAAGTGATCATCAAAAAAATATCTACATATATCATCTATCAACCAAAATATTAACTCTAAATATTGATTTGTTCCTTTGATCTTAAATACTTCTATCATTAATCAGTGGCTCCTATTAAAATAATCGGTGAGAACATTAACTCTAATTAGAAAAGAAGCCTTCAAGTTCTCACCACATATGACTGTTGAACCAGGAGAAGAAGAATACAAGTACACAACCGTTGCGTGGCGGTTGTGATGAACGACCGAAGGCGTAGCAACGATGGCATCGGACAATACCGAGATTTGATGAGACGATGGTCGTGCTATCGGTTCATGGTGGAGAATCTGTTGTTGACGAGCCGAATTCGGAACCAATATCTTTTATAGGTTGGCGACGTTACCAAAATGCAGTAGCGAGATCAAGAGGTAAAACAAAAGTGGTAGTTTGATTTCGTAGAACTTGATTAAATGTTTGAGTTGGTAACTTATGAGATCATTGAAGCGACTATCAATTTGCATTAATGATCATCGGGTTACTAAGTCATTGAAGAAGGTGATGGTTTGGTTTCTTTAAATTCAAACCGTGATGTTATGAAGAAGAAAATAATTAAGCATTCATCTTAAGGATTCATATCACTTCCTTTAGGTATTACTTAGTTTACAAATTATGCACAAAGGTTTGGTTTGAATTAAAACAATTTAATACTAAAGTAGAAAAACTATTTTACCCTTTCTAACTCATCAAGTTGTTGTGTACCATAAACATTAAATATAGTAATTTATTCCAATTTTATTGGCATCCTTCTCAAATGCTTTATTATACAGTATAGACAATTAATTGAATGCATGAAGTATGATAAAAAAACACATTTACTTAAAGTAACTATTTTCATCATATAACATATATTACTTTTAAACTAAAGCTTTTAATGAACTATTAATATTAATTTAAGATTGTAATTATTATATATTAAAATAATCAAGTTGAAATAGTGATCAATAGCCAAGGTTATTTGCAGGTTTGGAATAAAAACTCAAAAGGTTAGAAGTACTTGAATTGATTTCAACTTCAAAGATAAATTACTTAGATCAAATTTTGAAGCTTTTATGAGGAAGATGAATGATTTCAACTTTAAAAGTATTTTAAATCATGCAAATTCACCATACAAAATATTTATCAATTAATTTATCATGCAAAAATACTATTTACCCTTTACTAACATTAAAAAGTTGTTGTACCATAACAATAGAATATTGTAATTATTTAAATTTGGTTGGAATACTTGCTAGATGATTTATATATAGTATAGATATATAGTATATATGATATGAACAAACGTAAGGCCAATGATGATTAAGTTTAAAATTGTTGGATTAATTTTGATGGATAACGTTTGGATTTTATTGATGTTAGATGATTTGGGTATTGTTAGCCTTAGCTAACATTTGTGTTTTTAGTTTTAGCTTAGAAATATATTTAATTATATTTCGTACAATTAATTTAGGTTTAGATTAATAAAAAGGTTTATATTTGTACTTCAGAAATAAATTATTTGATTTTATTCCAGTTTAATTAATTTAGATTAGTGTAAAAAAGTTGTTTGCTTAGTTAAAAGAAGTTGTTTATATTTTAGTTTATAAAAGAAATGTTTGGTTATTATTACATAATTAATAGTTTTTAATTTACACTTTCATATTTACCCATAGATTATTAGAAAAACTTATAAAACAAACCTTGTATATTGATGATCACTTTAATATTGAAGTTGAAAGACAATTTTGCCCTCAAACTAACTTCATTTAGAATTGTACTATATGCATAACACGATGTGATTACTTAAATTTTACCGTCACCCCTCTTAGATGCTTTTATATATAGTATAGATATATATATATATAGGATTTGGTTCAAATGAGAACCTTTGGCCAAATTGAGAACCGAGAGAACCATTCTAGACCACAATTTTCTCTACGGAAAAAAAAAAACTTTAATCGTTGCTTTATATGCAGGTAAAAAATTTTTAATTTTTTTGTATTTTTTTTCAATATACACATGTGTATAATTGCAATATACACATATGTATAATCCAATATACACATATGTATAACTGAAATATACACATATGTATAGCTGAAAATGTAATATACGCATATGTATAATTGTTATATACACATATGTATAAATGAAAAAAAATAAAAAAAAATCTTTGCATAAAAACGTGCGATTAAAGCAAAAAAAAAATTGCCTTTAAAAGAAATGTGTGCCCAGAATGATTCTCTCAGTTCTCAAATAGGGTTGGTTCTCTTAGGATCCTTACCCTATATCTATATATAATATATAAATATATATATATATATATATATATATATATCAAAGGGCTAAATCCTACATGACACTCATATAGCCATTCTCCCCTTTGTGATTGCTATGTAGGATGCCATGTTGCATTAATTAATTTTAGGAAAAAAAAAGTTTAAAACAAAATTGGATTTTTCCCTCTCATGTTTCCTCTCATAGTTTTTAAACGTTAATATCTTTTATCTACGAGATGTGTTAAAGAAAAAAATTACACCAAAAAACATGTCTTCAGGTAATTCATTAAGGCTCCAGCTATTCACACCCCCTAATTCTATTTCAACCCCCCCCCCTTTCACCGGCCATCAGTACGAGGTCAGAAAAATATGAAATTTTAAAAGCGAAGCACCTCGCTTTGGCCAAAGAGAGGCACTTCGGATCAAAGTTTTATTTTGGGTCGATTTTTGGTGTTTTTGGTGTTTTGAATTGGTTTTTTTTAAATGTATCTATTATGTAGGCTACTGTATGAGTAAAAAAAAATTTAAAAAGTTTATTAAAAATTTAAAAACAAAGTAATAACCCTAATCAAACTATCTTAAACCCAAATGAAAATTCTACCTTTTATTTATTTAATAAAACTATCGATATTGAAATCTAGAAAGGGGAAAGACGCGGTAAGGCGAAACCAGATCATAGAGAGTACACTCATTCGAACAAGGTCTGCATGAGTATTATTAATAAAAGAGAGTATGTGATGAACAAAAGATTCAGGAAGCTGTGAAATCTGATCCATCTCTACACTTAATTTCACAAGCTTACTACAAAAACATTATTATAAGAATTATACAAACAGTGACAAAACATTATTATCTATTTAATTATTGTAAAAAAAATTATAAAAAATTTAAAAACAAAGTAATAACCCTAATTAAAACTATCATTAATAACTCTAAAAGTGTTTATTTTTTTATTCATTACTTCCGGGAAAGATACAACATTAATCTTCGTTATCCTTTATCATCTCTAATATACCTTTATAGATTCTACCCTAAATGAAAATTCAGTACTTCCGGGAAAGATACAACATTAATCTTCGTTATCCTTTATGATCTCTAAGAATTCAATTCCTAACAACTAATATGACCTGTCCTTGCTCTCTTCCCAAAGTACTAATGAAGACCATGATATTCAATATTTGAAAATTATCATTTCTTGACATGCTTGGAAACGGAGAGGAAAACTTTCTTCTTTTGTTATACAATCTTTGTTAGTTATTAATGTTGTTCTAGTTTTTTCTACTTTTAGAAAGGTTTGAGAGAGAATGTGGTTGTTCTCGAATCTCAGTTAGTCTAAAATGTTACTAAAATGTGAAGGCCTTGATCTTCGAATGCGGTATGCGTGTTAAATTTCATTAAATAAGTGAAAAAAGCGAATTGGTCAAACTTTGTAGAGGTCATGTTCTACGAGAGGTGAGTTGGCAATCAAGGGATCAGCTTTGAGTCTAAAGCTTCGCGTGTCATCTTGGATGAACTCATGTTGCAACATTCGTCTCGTGCGTGTTAGGCAAGTCCTCGTCTGATCCACAAGAAAACCATCATCTTGAAGTGTTTTACTATAGCCATTTTTCCCTGGTTTACGAGGAATAGGTTGAAGGTGTGTGTTTGCAAATATAATAATAATGTAGAGTTCGTTGTACTGGTTGCAAAAAGAAATCAACAATCGGACCGTCACAATTTTCATCTTATAAAAGAACATACACATAATCATGCAACCCATGATCAGAGCTTTAAGTTGTGATAAACAAAGATAATAGGAAGAAGAAAAGAGCGCCAAAAGCAAGTGTGAAGATCAAGAGAAAGAAAGTAGAAGAAGAAGATGAACAGTGCTCCAACATAACTTACACCGGCTTGAGATATGAGTTTGATTAGCTTAAATCTCTCTGATCCATGGTATCCACTTTCACCTGAAGCTTTACTTTCCTACCTCTATTTTGAATTAGTATACAGAGAGCAAACCGACGAACATTATTCAAAGTTTCAACTTTCCGCTAGCCTCTGCGCCATCATTAACTACAGCAAACCGACGATCTTCCTCCACGGTACTCCTAATAGGCCTCTCCTTATATCACGGTACGATTTAAGGTTCCAATTTTTGTTTTGTGCGTGTTGCTTTTTAATAATAACTTTTGTGTTTATCAAACCCAACGAAGAGTTTTAAAGGCTGAACACGAGTATAATCAAACAAGGGTTCCTCTGAAAACCACCCAACGATCAATTAAATATTTCGAAACACGCCAAACAGAGTCCGGAAGTCAGCATATCGATTAGACATGCAAAAATTGTATTTTGAAAAAAATATGGGTATCGAATGTATAGTCTGAGCACCACGTACAATGATTTATCAAAGTTGTACAAACCTGGATGTTTCTACTGAAAAACACAAACGAGCAATAAACGAATCGAAACGCCTCAAACGAATTTTTTTGGGTTGGAAACAACTTAAAAGAATTAAAATGAATTAAAAATATTTGTAGTCAATAACAAATATTTATAAAGATTTAAAACAAGTTTAATTTTTTTTTAAAAAGCCTAGGCTTGATTAGACCACAGGCGACTCGCATGACCATAGCGAGACGCTTTAGGCTTTTTTTTTTAAATTAAACTTGTTTTAATTCTTTATAAATATTTGTTATTGATTAAAAAGTATTTTTAATTCTTTTAAGTTGTTTCCAACCCAAAAGAATTCGTTTGAGGCGTTTCGGTTCGGTTATTGCTCGTTTGTGTTTTTTCGGTAGAAACATCCAGGTTTGTACAATTTTGATAAATCATTGTACGTGGTGCTCGGACTATACATTCGATAACCCATTATTTTTTTCAAAATACAATTTTTGCATGTCTAATCGATATGCTAGACTTCCAGATTCTGTTTGGCGCGTTTCGGAATGTTTAATTAATCGTTGGTGGTTTTTAGAGGAACACTTGTTTGATTATACTCATGTTCAGCCTTTAAACTTCGTTTGTGGTTTTTGTAGAAAAGAATTAGGTTGCAAATATAATAATAATAATAATAATGTAAATAATAATAATAATGTAATAAGTTATGGTTTAAAGCAAGTAAAATCAGTTGTTGGACATTGTGATTGGTACAGAGGAAGTTGTTATCGGAGAGATATCTATCAACGATGAGGCAACCTGAAACAACATATAAAACCTGTTTGGAACTAGGTGTTGCCGGAGAGATATCTGTCAATGATGAAGTTCCTTATGAATGATGGGGATAAACCATTTGGAATAGTAACGATCGCTTTAGAATGCCGAAAACGACCAATTATTCATTTACGTATGGTCTTGGTGCATGCGTTTATCTTCCGATGGATTTTTTCAATACAAAATGACATAATATTACTTACTTGCATGAACAGTTGTTTGGAATTGTTTGGGAATATATTTTCTGATTGATAAATCTATAACTTTTGCATATTGGAATCTTGTACGATATCATCTCATTCCATGTTCTCTATATCCATACCTTGTTTCAAGTACTTTAGGTAAAGTGATCAAAAGAACGAGATACCTGACTCCAAGAAGTCTTGAAGACCAAAATGTCTTTTTGCAAAACACTTGAAACAAGGTATGGATATGGAGAACATGGAATGAGATTATTTCGTACAAAGATTCCATAGCTGAACAGTTACTTTGCAAAAAGGTAGACGACACTACGTAGACCACTGTTCAGTTATGGATTTTTCCGATCAGAAAATATATTCCCAAACAATTACAAACAACTGTTCATGCAAGCAAGTAAAATTCAGTTGTTGGACATTTGTATGAGAATGCATAATACATAACACCAACACCACACACAATATTATTATTATTCTATACCAGTGGAACCACCACCACCATGATCTACCTTTATCATCTCTAAGAATCACTTCTCTAGTTCTCTTAAGTCATTTTGTATTGAAAAATCCATCGAAAGATACTAAAGTGATCGTTCCATCCACACATTCTCTCAACACAAGCTTTGTCATCAAAGTTTCCAACCACTAAACTAGCCCCTATCCTCTACCACAAAGAAGCACTGGCCATGTTTGACATGGAGAATTCCTATGGAAGTTGCTAAAACAGTTAAACAAAAGCTGAAATGGATGGACATTTGGCCAAAGCGATTTAAGCTAACAACCACATTCTCTCTCAAACATTTCTAAAAGTAGAAAAAACTAGATGCATGTTTGATCAAACCTTCATAAAACAACCAAAACCACCGGAAACTGCATTGCATATTTGCAATCTAGTTCCTTTGAATTATAAACAACCAAATCCCCGATCCGACTGTTGATTTCTTTCCGCACTGGACAGTTGTTTTAAAATGAAGTGTAATAAATACAGTGAATTAGTTAAAATGTAGAGGTATCTTGAAGACTAGATTCGGTGCAATTAGAATCTTTAGGGAAGTTATCATAATCATCATGCACTGTTTTAGGTGCTTAAGTCCACCAACCTACTTGCATCAGGAAAACTATTATCATAAGTCGTTTTGGTTGTCTTCATCATTGACAGATATCTCTCCGATAACAGAAGAATTGTCTTCAATGATTCTAAGAAACTGAATGAAGAGGTACCTTGAAGACTAGATTCGGTGCACTGTTACAGAATGGTGAATGAGCAGCTGAATATTATATTACAATAATATTACCTTGAGCAAAACTTGTGTTTGAAGCCTAGTTCTTTTGCAACAGGTATAGAAAAGTTCTAAATGTTCATTGTAATTAGTAGCATCAAACAAAACAAGGGTTCTTTTAGTTTAGATTTTGTTAGGACTTTTAACAGAGAAGATGGAGGTTAGTTATTACTCTGCACTTCAAGTAGAAGAAGATGAAGAAGAATAAATGAAGTCTAATAATAGATGTTAGTAGGTTACTCATTACTGGCGGATGCAAATTGTGATGTGATAGGATTTTTATAATTTTATTGGTTATACTTTTTTTTCATTTTTTTAGAAATTGTTTTGAGAATATCTTTTCAGATCAAATGATCCACAACTGAACAAGGTGTGTGTTGTGTCTGCGTACGATTTTGTTTTCCCTCCCATTTCTCCATCCTATTAAATTGGAATTGGAATTCGAATTCGAATTGGAATCATTGGTAGTTCGGTTAAGGTGTCGGGTGCGTTGTAGGGAGTGGACAAACCGAGGCCAAGGTGAATCCGTTTGGTGTGTCTATGCTAAACCTAGAGAGGTTTGCTTCAGGAGAAACGTGTGGATTATCGGAAGATTTATTTTAGGAATTGTTTAAGAATATATTTTCTAATCAAAGAATCCATAACTAAACATTATTGGAATGTTCCCTGATCATTACAGAAGTGGAACAATCATCTGGATGAAGAGGTAATCTCTCGAAACATATTACAAAGATTGATTTTAGGAATTGTTTGAGAATATATTTTCTGATCAAAGGATCCATAACTGAACAGAGATGATAAACCATTAGGAACAGTAACGATCGCTTTGACAATGCCGAAAACGACTATCATAAATCTGTTTAGGAGGAATGGTTTGAAGGTGTGTGTTTATGTATAGAATGGTGAATTATTGTAGTGTGTTAGGTATATGATGGAAGGGTTTGAAAAGAAATAGCACAAGTCCTTCTTAATGTTGTTTATAATTAAAAGAACTAGGTTGCAAAGGAATTTCAGGTTAGCCAGACGTTTTGTCAAAAGAACATACTTGAAATCAATGGGAAGGTAAAAAAAAATCGTGTAATTTTCATACGTTTGTTAGCGCCGATCCGACTGTTGATTTAAAGGCTGAACACGAGTATAATGAAACAATCAAGAATCGGAAATTAGTAAAACAAATGTTCATGCAAGCAAGTAAGATTCAGTTATTGGACATTGTGATCGGCTACGAAGGAAGTTGTTGGACAGTTGTTTGGAATTGTTTGGTGATGTAAAACCAGGTCACACCTATACTTGAAATCGATGGGAAGGTAAACAAAATCGTCTAATTTTCATCCTTTTGTTAGCGCCGATCCGACTGTTGATTTCTTTCCGCAACTAGTACAACATACTTGAAAATCGACGGGAAGGTAAACAAAATCGTCTATTTCATCCGTTTGTTAGTGTCGATCCGACTGTTGATTTCTTTCCGCAACCAGTACAACGAACTCGTATGGGTTGCTTTTCCATTTTTATGAAAACAGTAATGGAAGAATGTTTCCCTCCTTGTTCGAATTATGGATCTCATTGTCGCTAAGGTTAGTGGATAACATGGATCAGAGAGATTTAAAGTTAATAAAACTCATATCTCAAGTCGATGCAAGTTGGTGGTTATTATCTTGTTTTTTAAATTTTTTTAATTTTTTTTACAATAATTATATTAAAAAATTAAAAAAATACCAATTCAGAACACCAAAAAATGAACCAAAATAAATCTTTGATTCGAAGCGCCTCGCTTTGGCCAAAGCGAGGCGCTTCGGGTAAAACATTCAGCTTTTCTGACCTCGTACTGAGGGTCATTAAAAAGTAACTCAAGCGCCTCGCTTTGGCCAAAGCTAGGCGCTTTTAGGGGCGAAAATAGAAGCCAGGGGGTTTTAATTTAACCACCCTTCATTAATCATGTATAGAGGTATAAATTTGTTTTAGGTTAGGTATCAATATTAGTATGTTAGAGTTGTACATTTTTTTAGCATTTAGGATAAGTGTTAATATTAAAGTTACATTGGAGTTATACATTATTTTAGGTTAGGTGTTAGCATTGGAGATGTACATTGTTTTAGGTTATGTATAAATATTAGAGTTATACACTATTTTAGGTAGATGTTAACATTAGAATTATACATTGTTTAAAGTTAGGCGTTAACATTGGAGATTACATTGTTAATTGTTTTAGGTTATGTGCTACCTAAGCTTTCCTGCATGTAACTGTAAAGCGCATCAGTCTATTTCATATGTAAAATTGATGTGTCATATTATATTTTTTCAAACCCAGGACGCTCACGGTATATAATCTAGCTATATATAAAAGAATAACCTCTTGATGACATGACATTAACGAGGCAACCCTCACCCCTTGAATGTGCCATGTAGCATCATGTGGAGCTTTCTTTTAAATTTTTTTATTTGTTTTTTTTAAATAAAATTAAATCACATAAATTAAAAATATTAAAATAATAAAACCCTACCTGATTAGGTATTTTTCCTTATTACGCCGCTCATATATTTCCTTCTCTTCTACATCTTCATTGAAACTCATCATCTCCTTCTTCCGATAAAAAAATACAGAGAACTTTCTTCTCTTACTAAATCATAAATGTGAAGTAGCAACATATTAGAATTTTGATTTGAATTCAAGTTTGTGATTTTTATTTCTATTCGTAA